>CAVLJG010000009.1:6872757-7066569 GCA_963669975.1 Acanthoscelides obtectus
TCTATCTCTTATCTGAATATACTGTAGGTAATTTTGAGACAGATAATTGATCTTTTGGTACCTCGTCAGTTCTTAGGTCAAAGTGACGTCGGAATCGGAATCTACCCAGGAGCTATTCAGTAAACGTACACGATAAATAACAGCGCACAGATGATAATCATGTGTTATATCTTCTAAAAGTATGTTCAACAAACAATCCATCCATAATCCACAAACCAGTCATAATAATAATCAAAGACCATTTTCCTCCGTTCTGTCACAGCACAAACACGGGTTATCTCATGAAATAATGCTTAATACGAGTAATTTTCACGGTTATAAATCTACATAATTTCCAGAGGGTCGTAAAAAAGAGCACAACTCACAGCTCAGCTTCAGACTAATAATAAATAAGGGGTGTCGGCCAGATCCTGAAAACACCGAGGGTGGGTTCAGCCCTGGGTGGAATCAACCAACCGAAAGTTGAGTTAGGGCAGCGAGGGTGGAGTTTGCCCGAAACTCGCCCCTATTTCATCCTCAAATGTTACCATGACGACCACCTCTCCGAAATTCAAATGGTGATTTCAGTTCCATATGAATGTTCGGAAATATACGTTGAGATAATCGTTGTAGTTATGGAGAAATTAACAAAATTTGTATCGAAGTCGTTCGACGACAAAGATGCGAGTCCCGTGAAGAAAGTCGACGGTCAAACAGATTACTGCACAGGATGTACCGAAAAAGCTGAAAAATTGGCTGATTTCCGATACTGAAAACAGCGTGTCCTCACAAAAAACACCGATGGCGTGGATTTAAGATTGAACTTTCCCAGAAATAAACGGCCTTGCGATACAGACGAGTCACTGGAGGATAGTGTTAAAAAACAAAAGTGCTACGAAAATACAACAACGGACGTGAAGCCTTGTGTTGAAAGTGGTTGTGATAAAAGATGTGATGAGGAAACTTACTTCAACCAGGATAGTATAACAGTGAAAAAATAAAGTTAACAGTAAGTGATCTTTTATAGTTACATGATGCACCCTTGCACATTAAGGACACACAACTGCACATATTTTAAACTCCCAAAAAGCACCACATTTAAAAGTGGGATATACATTTGAATAAAAAATAAAAAAACAGTAAATCGATGGACAGTGAAAAATATGACACAGGTACACTATTGATGTTATACTCCTCCCTATATTCTATTTTTTTTTTCATATTAGGAATCTACTTCTTCAACCAGACTATTTACATGTATACTAAGTGACATATAAATCCGAACACCCAGTTTAAATGGTTTTATTTTAATAAAATTTTGTATAAGTACTTAATGAAGCATAGTAAGTAAATGATAAAAATTTCAAAATGATTGCACTGCTTTAAAGCCCTTTGACCTTTAATAATGTGTGGATGCACCCTGATGTGCTACGCATTCTCCAACGTGCCTAGGCATGCTTCTGATCAGGTGGTCAATGTCCTCCTGTGGTATCTCATTCCAGGCAACCACCAACTGCTCTTGAAGTGCTTCTAGAGTCTGAGGAGGACGTTGCAAATTGAGCAATCTCCTACCCATCATATCCCACACGTGCTCAATTGGGGATAAGTCGGGAGATCTTGGTGGCCATGGTAACAATGTGACATCATTATGTTGAAAGAAGTCTATTGTGACTCTTGCAACATGTGGTCGGGCATTATCTTGTGGGAAACTTGGATCTGCCAGGGTGTCAAGATAGGGTAAAAGATGGGGTTCTAGAACTTCGTGGATATAACGCTGCGCGTTCATGTTACCTCTGATGAAGATTAGAGGTGACCTGGAACCATAAGCTATAGCACCCCAAACCATAACTCCAACAGTGTGATGAACATGTCTTTCAACAGAAAACTGTGGATTCCTCCTTTCGTCACGTAGCCTTCTAACCCTTACACCGACGTAATCGCCTTGAGTGGTGCAGACAACGGTCACTCTGGGATCAGGAATGGAACAGTATTGTCTTTAGTGACGAGTCTCGATTTTGTTTAGGCATGTACGGTGGTCGTACCAGGGTTTGAAGGCGACGTGGTGAATTGAGGAATCCAGTTTTTTGTTGAAAGACATGTTCATCACACTGTTGGAGTTACGGTTTGGGGTGCTATAGCTTATGGTTCCAGGTCACCTTTAATCTTCATCAGAGGTAACATGAACGCGCAGCATTATATCCACGAAGTTCTAGAACCCCATCTTTTACCCTATCTTGACACCCTGGCAGATCCAACTTTCCAACAAGATAATGCCCGACCACATGTTGCAAGAGTCACAATAGACTTCTTTCAACATAATGATGTCACATTGTTACCATGGCCACCAAGATCTCCCGACTTATCCCCAATTGAGCACGTGTGGGATATGATGGGTAGGAGATTGCTCAATTTGCAACGTCCTCCTCAGACTCTAGAAGCACTTCGAGAGGAGTTGGTGGTTGCCTGGAATGAGATACCACAGGAGGACATTGACCACCTGATCAGAAGCATGCCTAGGCGCGTTGGAGAATGCGTAGCACATCAGGGTGCATCCACACATTATTAAGGGTCAAAGGGCTTTAAAGCAGTTCAATCATTTTGAAATTTTTATCATTTACTTATTATGCTTCATTAAGTACTTATACAAAATTTTATTAAAATAAAACCATTTAAACTGGGTGTTCGGATTTATATGTCACTCAGTATATATTAGTTAATTGTATATAAAAAAATATATTCGCTGCTGTTTTTCATATATTTTGGAGGTAAATATACGTTAGAATTTGTGTATAACTATTCTTAGTTAGTTTTTACGATTTTACAGGGTGAAATCATTTCGCATATTTAGTGTTGCTTACAATCATCATTGCCAGGACAGAAAATAATTATAGAAAATAATGGATGTAACAACTTTTTACGGGAAACGTAAAAATCAGGTAGTTATCCTGCCTCCCAAGGATCCCACTCTATCCGATGCTACTGCCGCTGAAACCAATTTGTCAGAAAATACGGGTGATGTTGGAAGGAATCACTTACTCCCTTCTGAAGTTTTAGAAGAGGATAGTTATAGATTTGGTGATGAAGATTTGATTCCATTAGTCCAACTTCGTTCACAGGTTTTGTCCAGAGCAAACGGGTTTCAGATGCAGCCATCGCATTGGAGAAAACAAGATATTGTTGTAACGGAGAATAACAATGCCGAAAATGTCCTTGAAAGTGATGATACTGAAACTGAGACTCCACTTACGTACTTTTATAAAATTTTACGCCAGAAATGATTACCCTGACAAGTTCACAAACTAATCTATATTCTGTACAGGTAACTGGTAACTCCATAAATACAAATGATAAAGAAATTCAACAATTTATAGGAATACTAGTCTTTATGGGCGTAATAGAGTTTCCATCATATACTGATTACTGGAGTCAACAATATAGATATGATAAAATTGCTGATGTAATGAGTCTAAAAAGATTTCAAAAATTGAGACGATTTTTACATTTTGCAAACAATCACGAAAATCAAGAAGCGTCAACTGCTACTGATAGGCTCTAAAAAATTCATCCTTTACTGAACATTGTGCGATTCCAATGCAGAAATTTAGAACAGGAATCTCATCATTCTATAGATGAAATGATGATCCCTTATAAGGGTACAAGGGCCGGAAATTGAAATTTACGTCAATATATACAGAACAAGCCGCATAAATGGGGTTATAAGTTTTTTATGCGCTGTGGAGGATCAGAAATCATTTATGACTTTGTTCCCTACACAGGAAAAGGAATGATTACCGATCTAAATGAAGAGGAACAAAAATTTGGTATTGGTGAACAAGTGGTGATTTTACTCTGCAAGGCAATACCCCCCCCCCCCCCCCCCGCGTTGGTTTTTTGTCGATAACTTTTTTTGTACATTCGACCTAATTGCGTATCTAAAGGAGAAAATGCAAATAAAGTCACTTGGTACCTTGCGATAAAATAGGCTAAAAAATTGTCCCTTCAAAGATGATCGCAAGTTACAAAAGGAGGGAAGCGGAAGATATGACTTTTGGTATGATGAGAACAACAAACTTATAGCAGTAAAATGGGTAGATAACAAAGTTGTTACTTTGGCAAGTTCCTTTGTCGGAGTACAACTCCTAGGCTCTGTGAAGAGATGGAACGCCGCCGAGAAAAGAAAAGTAGATGTGCCATGCCCAAAAATAGTTCAACAATATAATAAGCACATGGGGGGGGTGTCGATTTAGCTGGTATGCTTATTGAGTTGTACAGAGTTCCGCTAAAATCTAGAAGATGGTATCTTAGGATATTTGGCTGGTTGATTGATCTTGCTGTCGTAAATGGATGGTTGGTTTACAGATAAGAAAGTGGGAAGAATAAGCCATGCCTCAAGAATAGGGGCAGACGATCTTCCATAGAAAACGTCCCATCCAAGAAAAAATCTGTCATTCCTAGACCAGTAGAAGATGTTAGATAGGACGAAATTGGCCATTTTCCGATTTATGCAAATAAAGGGAGGTGTAGACATTGCAAAGATGGTTACTCAACAGTACACTGTCAAAAGTTTAAATTAGTTCTGTGCTTTGTGCCCAAAAGGAACTGTTTTTATTCATTTCACAATAAATGAAATTTGTTATTTTTCTCTATTATAACAGGCAATGTTGCTTTCAAGCAACATTGTTTTTTTTGTCAAAAAAAGTAAAAAATAAATATTTTTCAGTTCAAAAGTGTTAGAGTAAACATTTTGTGTTAGTTTATAATATATATAAATTAATGTGTATCTTTTTCATAGCCTTGCCAAATAAAGGTAGTTTGTATTTTAATTTGATATTTCTAATTATTTCCGATCTAAACCATTTTGGATAATAGTGCTTAGGGTTAATATACTTGGGGACATACAAATCAAATATGTGATACAGCTTATCATAGAATAAATTACACTTTGATCAACATCCCCCACACTATCGAGAAAAGACCAGTCAACATAAGTGAAAGCATTGTAGAGGCATATGAAATTAGCTCTCTTAAAATTGTAAGCTGTGCTTGTAATATTTGTGACAAAATTAGAGGCTCTTCTAAGACTAATTTCAAATTCTATAGCTAATGAGGGATGATTTAAGTCTTCCTTAATTAATGGTAATAGGTGGTAGTATTTTTCTGGGCTTCTTACAAATTTTGATTTCTTGTACAGAGTGCGGCAGAGAGGATGGACGGTTTTAAAAAAATCATAAAATAGTTTTTACTCGAAAACAAATTTATTGATGGAATCAGGCTTACAAGAAAATAGCATTTGAGACAGTCAAGTGTGGAAAATCACATCAGGCATGTGGTGGCCGAAATCGTTGATGCAGTGCTGGAGGCGTTCTTGGAAGTTCGCGTAGACTCTCTCCAACATCGCTCTCTCAACTTGGGCGACTTCCACGCGAATTTCGCCCTTCAATTCGTCCAGAGATCGGAGCTTGTTCACGTATACTCTAGCCTTGAGGTTCTCATTTTGATCGATCAGTGCTTCCATCTCACGTGCGAAGTTCATTCGTTGTGCCTAATCTCCGGGCTGTAACTGTTGCACAATGGCCAATTTGTAGGGGTGAAAGCGGAGATCCATATGCAAAATTCGCCTTACCGAACGATCACTAAGGCGAAGTGCAGCAGCATGTTTCCGGGCAGATCGAGTCGGACTGCGAAGAACGACCTGTCGAACGCGTTCAACATTTTCAGGAGTTCGAACTGCTCGCGGCGCTCCTCTTGGTCTGTTGATCAGTTCACCATGCCTGCGAAGTGATTCAACCCAACGAAGGATGGTGTTTCGAGAGGGAACAGCTCTATTCCGATGAATGTTGAAGTGGCGACGAAACTCAGGCTGTTCGACTATGACTGACTCATTATTTCGGACGAAACAATCATAGGTTGAAACGCGGTGCTCCACCGTTCAAGGCTCCATAACGACAACTGGTAAAATAATGCTAGGATCTCACGAGTCAAACGGTACCCTCCCCACCTCTCTCGTAGACGGAAGCGGAGAGTACTACCCATCTCAAAAACGTCCGTCCTCTCTGCCGCTCCCTGTACACTCATCGTAGCAAGCTGAAATTTTTCGGGTTTATTCTACATGGATTGAAATAGTTTTTACAATAAAATAAATAAGAAATACAATCTCAATTTTTTTTACCGCACTCCAAAGTTGAAGGATGGATGAGATTTTTCACAAAAAAATAAATTTACGATTTTTGGCGTTGATTTCTAATAAACTCTGTTCAAAATTTACATAACCATTGCTAAAGCTAACCATTTAGGTAATCTCAGAAAAAAAATCACAACCCTAAACCCAATGGTTTAATTGTAATTGCGATTAAGAGTTTATTATCCCGTTTTTCCGAAATTTCACAAAAATGCAAATATCTCCTGAACTATAAAATTTCGGACCACACAAATATAGTCAACGCCAAACAAAGTGGCGTGCACGTCATCAAGGTGGAAGTGTTGAAAAATTTACATTGTTGACAAACTTTTTGTAAAATAATAAAATTTATTATTTACATATCTAAGTTTATAAGCAATATTAACCTCAAATGAGAACAAAAATAATAGTATAATAAAATTATAGATCTGTACTTGCATAATCATTAAGTATGACAATTATTGATCAGATGACACTATGAAACTACCATATTTAATTGATAGCTTAAAGGTACTGAATAAAAATCCAAATGGGGTCCTCCAAATTTTATGCATGGTATTTATTTTACAGAATTCCTACAGAAAAACGCATTCTAAAATTAGGTAAGCTACTGGTGTAAGCTTTTTCTGTACAATAAAGTTAGTCGGAGTTTCTTTCTTCAGCGCTGTCTGAATCTGAATCTTCATCACTCTCAAAGTTGATTATTAAAGGTTCGATGTCTGGTCGATCAAGAATTCGCTCTCTTTCATACCATTTCAAAATTTCTTGCTCAGTATGTCGAACACTATTTTTCCACATGTCTGGGGTAACCGTTTGTAGAGCCTCGTTCCACATATCCAAACAGTCTTTTTCACTGTTACCATCTCTACCAATATGTCTGTTATAGTAACCTTTTGCTATGCCCCAAATTAACTCAATAGGGTTAAATATACAATGGTAAGGAGGCAGACGAAGAACTTTGTGCCCATGTTGTTCCGCCAATTCATCAATCACGTATATTTTAGGTGGTTTGTTTCTAAAAAAGCAGTTATTTTAAGAATAGGAATAAACAAAAGAAATATAAACTGTCGACCAAAATATATATAATTAAGAAGCATTATGTACCGAGCAACAATACTCAATAGCTCTGTTTTAAACATTGTGTTTAAAAATGGTATGTTTTGATTTGTCAACCAGTCTTGGATATTTTTTTTGTCCATGCATTGTTGGGCACTTTGTTCAATATCATGCTGTGATAAGGGGCGTTATCCAGTATAATCATAGATGGACTCTCCAATTTTTCTAATAACTGATGTTGAAACCATTTCAAAAAATTGTCCTGGTTCATCTCTCCATGGTAATCGCTTAATTTTGTTTTCGAAGAAAATATCGCTTCACTACCCTCAATAAACCCATTTTCATTTCCAGCATGTAATATAATGTATTACCATCTGTTTTAATAGCTTTCACGCTTTTTTGGTTTCCATTTTGCCAAGAGCGACCTATGGTCCCATTTTGAAATATCCAAGTTTCATCGAGGAAGACAAACTGGTATAAGGCCTCAACCTTGGCTTGATTGTATTGCCTTAGAAATTCCACCCTTTTCAAAGCTATACTTGGTAGTTCCATGAGCCCTCGTCGCGGATTGTCCTTAAGCCACTTAAATCCAAGATCTCTAAGCAACCGCCTTAAAGACGTGGCACTACCATCAAATAATGCCCTATCTCTTAATCGAGACCATAAAGTTTGTATCGTAACTTGTTCTTCTGAAACCATGTGTAATATGACATTATAATTTAGTTAACAAATTAATGCAAATTTCTGATAAGTTATTATAATAAGATCTTACTTTTGTGATACATATTATAGATCACTTCTCGAATGGCACTTGTATTCAATGTCGCTGTATTGGTTACACGTTTAATATAACTCCGCTTTTTCTTGGGCGATTCTAATTTTGCATCACTTTTCACACCCTCGGAAATACGACTAACTGTCCTTAAACTAATTTTTAAAGCAGCAGCAACACCCTACAAAAAATGAAATAAAATTTCACTATTATTAATATACATTACATATAATTATTAGTAACCTACCTCTTGAACAGCATTTAAAGGCAACAAAGGCCCGTTGTTGTCCCTTTCTTGCTCAAAGTAGTGCATTAACGAGGCCACGAGTTCCTTACACCGACTATTTAACTGTTTGGGCATCTTTATATAACAAAATTGCCTTTATCTACTCGTAAAATGAATAATTTTGTTTTGAAACAAACAGTTGTTGATTTACAGTATGCGGGGCCAAAGGATTTATAAAGATTTGAAATGCCACAAATTGATTCAGTGTCAAAATTAATACAAATGTCAGTTCCCAGTTTAAATAAGTTTCAAGGTGACAATGTGTCAACGCTGCGAAATCGGTTTAGTGCGTTTACATGTCGATAAGTGATTGGAGCGTTTGCAAAACATTTTATTTCGCATAATGCGTCTAAATTTATCAGAAAGCAACTTATGTGATATTTTAATAACAATGTTTATATGACTATTAACCATAATAAGAGAGTAATGACCATTTTACAATTTATATATCACAATAATATGAAACTGCAATAGAGCAATTGTTTGTGATAGAAACCTAGGCATTAGGTCGGGGAATTTTTATCGTGATGACGTGCACGCCACTTTGTTTGGCGTTGACTATAGGGGTTCATTCGATATGTTTTGACACTCTCTATCAATTGACTTCCGTTGCTACACTACTAATTTGACACAGTGGCGGCTCGTGAAGTAGTGCCACGGTGCCATGGCACTACCTTGTCTTCTTCAAAAAGAATATTTTTTTCAATTTTCAATGTTTTACTTTATTTTCTGCTTTTTCATTTTTTTTTTTTTTTTGGTATAAATTATATGAAGTGACAACACTGACAACGTGACAACACCGCAAGCACCCGCCCGCACCCGACCGACGCGATGAGACGGAAAGCATGCCTTGACCTTGATGTCATGAACTTGTGCCAATTTTGGGCCGGCCCAAATAAAAAGAGAGAAATTTTACCAGCATCGCATACGAGCGACAGAGATAACGCTACGCTAGACATTTTTATATGAGGTCAATAGCGAAAGACAAGTATAATTTGTGCCAGGCACATCATCAGTCGTAATTCGTTATCAAATGATATCGGCGGTGTTTTTGTTCGGTCGGTCGTTTCGTTATGATTACGTCTAGTGCTGATTTCGGTCTTTTTTACCTGAAAAGTGAGAAATAACGTTTTTGTTTTAGTACGTCTAGTGTTAATGAACTGCTCTGTTTTGTGATCATATTGTTTACTGTTTTATTAAAACTAGTGAAAATGAATAAAATCGGGATATTAAAAAACTCATTTAGTGGTTTTTCGCTGGATCAAAAACTGCAAATTAAAGAATTAGGACGGCCAATACCCGATTTAAAAATTGAGAAACAAAGTGGTAGCGGACAAAAATCGCGCTGTCGCAAATTTAATAAAATTGTGTACGATAAAAACAGCTGGATATGTGGTTGTGAAGGAACGAATAAACTATTTTGTTTTGTATGTGTTCTATTTGGAGGTGACGAGACTTGGTCAAAAAAAGGTACAGACGATCTTATACATATATGGGATAAAATGAAGACCCACGAAAAATCTAAAGTCCATATGAATAATGTTTTTAGCTTTTCTATTCTTGGTAAATTAAATATAAGGACTCAACTCAATTCGGCTTATCGCAATGATCTAATTAAACATAATAATCAAGTGGATAAGAATCGATATGTATTGAATAAAATTATTAATTGTATAAGGTTTTGTGGAGCATTTGAGTTAGCCTTAAGGGGTCATGATGAAAAGGAAAATTCGAAAAACAGAGGCATATTTAAGGAGCTGGTGAATTTTAGCGCCGAATTAGACAACGAATTGAAAGTCCATATTCAAAGTGCCAAACTTTTTAAGGGTAGCTCAAAAACAACTCAAAACGAGCTTCTTGAGTGCATGCAAGATGTTTATCATGAAGAAGTTAAGAAGGAGATTGTAAATTCTCCTTTTGTTGCAGTGATTGCCGATGAAACGACGGACGTAGCCTGTGAATTTCAGTTAGTTATTATTTTCAGATATTTGTGTAAAGCACAACCAGTTGAGAGATTTTGGAGATTTTACGTCCCCGACGGACACGATGCCAAATCAATCGCTGCATGCGTTTTAAATGTTGTAAATCCATTACTAGATCAAAATCCAAACAAATTAATAGCTCAAAGCTATGATGGTGCGTCTGTTATGAGTGGTGAATTGAATGGCGTTCAAAAAATTATTAAGGAAACTTATCCACTTGCAAATTATGTTCATTGCTATGCACACCAGTTAAATCTAATTATGACAAGCGCATGCTCTGTCAATAAGCAGGCTAGAATATTTTTCCATAATTTATCTGGATTGTGCTCTTTTTTTTCGACGTCTCCTCAAAGAACAAAAATTTTGGATGAAATAGTTAATCGCAGATTGCCAAGATCTTCCCAAACACGTTGGAATTTTCAGTCACGAGGTGTTCATACAGTTTATGAAAATAGGAAAGACCTGATTGAAGTTATGGACAATATAGAAAGTACTTCACGCGATTCTTCGTCGATTAATCAAGCCAGTGGGTACAAATTAAAGCTGCAAGATACAAATTTTGTATTTTGGCTAAGTATTTTCCATAAAATAATGCCACATGTTGAAATTGTCTTTAACCAATTACAAAAAGTATGCACCGATTCTGTTAAGGTCAAAAATGATTTAGAGAATTTTGAAGCAGCAATTCAAACTATACGAGAACAAATGGATAGCATTATTGACGAGATTGAACGAGTGCAGAGAGAAACTGATGAACCGGCAAGAAAAAAAAGGCAAGTTGAAGAAGGCAGCAAAAAACGGGAAGCGTTAGAAATATGCGATGCAGTATTATCGCAAATAAGAACAAGATTTAACTTTTCTGGGCATTTAGTTGCTTCTAATTTATTTGTGTCTGAAAAGTTTTCTGTTTATAAACATCAGTTTCCTGAAGCACATTTAAATGACACATGCACACAATTTTCATTTTTAGACAAAAACAGGCTTAAAACTGAGTTACAAGTATTATATCAGAGAGAAGAATTGAGTACTACTTCTGGAGCTGTTCCACTATCCATTTTATTGAACGAGGAAGGATTAAATTGTACGTTTCAAGAAACTCTTAAGCTCTTAAGTATTTTAATCACTATACCGATGTCAACATCTGAAGCAGAACGCTCTTTTTCAATGCTGAAACGGATTAAAACTTTCCTCAGAAACACAATGAAGGAAGAAAGGCTTAGTGCTTTAGGAATGCTGTCTGCAGAAAAACATTTTGTTAGTGGCATTGAAAATTTTAATAATAAGGTAATCGAAAACTTTGCTACCAAAAAAGAAAGAAGAATGGACTTCATATATAGAAAACTTTGAAGTTATAGGTACTTCTCCCCACTTGTTTTATAATTTGGTGCGCGTGTGTAAATCGTTTTATTTTTGTTTTTTTTTGGACATATAGATTTATTGAACCTCAAGAACTTTGACCACTAACTATCAAGGGTAAGTTGTTCTTTACAATTTTGAATCGATTCAAAATTATGGCTTCCATTCTGGCACTACCTCACTGAATTGGCACGAGCCGCCACTGATTTAACATCCTGTATTACGCGTCCAATATTTTCCTGTGAATTGTAAAAATTTACCTGTTACTTCCTCTACGACCTCTTCTTCGATGATTTTATCACGTTTGGTCTTAAAAACGTAGAAGATCTGCCTTCTGGAACCACCATCAGCGAAAAAGTCATCGTCCAAGTAAGACGCCAGATTATCCTCCAGATCGTCGGTATTTGCCATCATATATTCAAACCACGAATCGTTGGGTAACCCAAAGTATTTGGTCACCTTTCTTTTCACCCATTCTCGTCGGAAATCGATTGTGGTCATTTTTAAACTACAAATTCTAAGATCTAAAAACGTCAGTTTGGTCAGTTCTCCGACTTTTGTGCTAGCTGGTGGCTAGTTGTTTGATAGATAAAAAGGCGGAGCAATGCAATCAGTATCCAGGTAACAGATTTATATTAATTTTAGCTGCCTGGTGGTCGGGAAATGTAGGGAGAAGGGTTCAAATTTTCTGATAGCGTCATCTACCCGAGAGTACTCGAAATAGATACAATCGTTAATCAGACGGGTTGGTTCCAGTTAAGGTTCTCAGTTGGTAACTGAGAATTGGAGAAGAGCCATAGACTCAGAAGTTGTCATAGCAGTATTTTTGGATTTGAATAGGGCATTTGAAACGATTGATAGAGATATTTTGTTAGGTAAATTGAAGGCATATAGTATATCAGTAAGTGCTTTACTCGTAGTTTTTTTTAGAAATTATTTGTCTAAAAGGATGCAAGTTAGAAAAGTTAATGACAGTATTTCATCAAAAATTGAAAATACGTTAGGTGTTCCACAGGGTAGTATCCTGGGACCACTTCTTTTTATTTTATACATAAATGATTTACCTGCCATAGTCAAAAAATAAAAAATTCAGATTTTCGCCGTTGACACTATGATTTATATAAGTACTAAAAATATTCAGACTGGTATCTCTTATATAAATGAAGACATAAACTTGTCTCAAAATAGTTAGCATCTAACAGACTAAAATTAAATTCAAGTAAAACGAAAGCCTTGTTAATCGGAAAAAAATAATGTACAAATGTTCAACTGAATATTGAATTCGTAGAAAATTTTAAATACCTGGGGGTTTTTGTTGACTCTCGATTAATTTTTGATATTCATTATGAAAAAGTTATAAATAAGATTAGTAGTAAAGTGGGATATTTATCGAGAGTTTCTGGATGTCTGAGTTCATATAGCAGAAAAATTATCTATAATAAAGTCATTCTTCCAAATTTCTTGTGCTGTTCGGCTATTCTATATTTAGCAAATAATTCCATTTTTGAAAGACTGCAAATTTTACAAAATAAGTGCGTGAGAATAATACTGAATAAAGATAAATATACTCCAATTAGGCAAATGCTTAGCAAATTAAAATGGTTCAATGTAAGAAATTTTATCAAATATCTTGTAATGATATTCATTTATAAAGTAAAAAATAATATATTTCCATCAAGTCTAACTATTTTAACATCATCAAATGTCGACCATCATTTACATAATACCAGAAATAAAGATGGCTTCCCTTTAATGACCAAAAAGTATAACATGCTACAAATCTGTATTCCATCAAGGGTTGATTGAATATAATAAAGTTGTTTACAATAATTATTCTGTTTATGTAGCCAAATGTGTTAAATACATCTTTTTACTACTACTACTAGATTTTTTTCAGCCGTTAGGTATTGATTGATGCAAGGTAGCTAACTATTTCGGCATCTAAAAATTATACGAGGGAAATGGAAATGAGATACCATACATCAATCTATTCTGACAAAGAGATTGGGCAAATTTCAAATGTTTACCCGAGATAGACAAAATGTAAATTATAGTGTCATTTTGTTGTATAAAAATGGAACACGGTTGAAATGCGGGACAGAGTTTAAGCTATGTCCAAAATATGGAACGTGCCGGGAAATACATCTGGCAACACTCCAGTGAACGTGATGACGCCAAAATGACGTCATTATTCGATCACTTTTGGTCGCAAACGCTATTGACTAAAAAATGACGTCTTTATTGACGCCATTTCTACAGAGATAATAAGGCGTCCTTTAAAAGGATGTCATTTTGACGTTTTTTTTTTTTTAGGACGTCTACTGAAAAATCAACACTTATCTTATTATAGACTATTTATTAAAAAAGTAACAGGAACTCTCCCACCAAAAAGGATATCATTTTGACGTTTTTTTTTAGGACAGTCAGTACTGAAAAATCAACACTTATCTTATTATAGACTTTTAATTAATAATAAGGTAAACTAGATATCCAAATACTAAGAAATACTTTATTGTTATTTATTAAAAAAGTATCAGGAACTCTCCGACCAAAAACATCTTGTTAAAATAAAAAATTTATTAGAAACTCCTCTGTATAACAATAAACAAGAAGTTTTACTAGAATCTTGGTAATAAAGCGCGGTAAAAATTCAAATTCTGGAACGGTATATCATTCAGCCGATCATCAGCGAAGAAGCACGATCGTGTTTCGTGAACTCGACACACGATACACATACACTGAAGATACAGGATGTTGCCCATGTGGGCGGAGCTTCGTGACGTCACCCAGAGAGTTGTCGGCTCGTGGTTACCAGCGGCAGGATTGTCCTAACGTTGCTGCAGTACACGTGTATCGTGGTTAATACTATACAGGGTGTCCGCAAAGTTGGGGTTTTCCTTTACACGACGTGTAGATCTTGAAAACATAAGCAATTTTTCTTAGTACCATATACACCAATGTCTTAAGGGAACCGAGATAAAGGGCTCTGCAACATCAAAAATATCTGAATACCGTCCTGTAGCCGCGACCCGCGACATCTCCGAGTGGTACAAAGTCACTGGCTCAACCCGACGACAGAACTGGGTCGGGGTCAGTGTGTCAGGTCAGTATGCAACCTTCAACCGACGGTTACGGTCACGCGTGTAGAGGTAATCGCGTAGTCGAGAATCCCTCAACAAGCACTAGAGACGTGGCTGGAGAAGTGCAAGTATCAAAAACTAAAGTGTGGCAAACGCTGCGTGAAGCGGGGCTGTATCCGTTTCACGTCCAACGTGTACAAGCCCTTCAACCTGACGATTTTCCAGCAAGAGTGCGGTTTTGTGAGTGGTTGTTGCATCAACATGACAATAATCCGGACTTTTTGAAGTGCATATTGGTAACAGACGAATCTACGTTCACTCGTAATGGGCTGAATAACTTTCGCAACACTCATGTTTGGTCAGTAGAAAATCCGCACGCTGTCCGTCGGGCACATTTTCAACAAACATTTTCGGTGAATGTTTGGGCTGGCATGGTCATTTCACCATTTATTCTCCCAAATCGATTGGACGGGATGCAATACCTAGACTTTTTACACAACATTTTGCCTCCCTTGTTAGAAGATGTGCCATTAAGTGTAAGACAATCAATGTGGTTTCTGCACGATGGTGCACCGCCCCATTTTAGACGCGAAGTGCGTGAGTTTTTGAATGAATTATTTCCGAATAGGTGGATCGGACGTAATGGACCCGTAGCGTGGTCTGCACCATCGCCGGCGTCTACTCGGTAGCGCATCAGCTGATTTCATTTTCTGTTGGAGCGGTATGATTTCGGGCAGAGACGTACTTAGCCCTTCTTGTCGACTGGAGAGTGAGTACTTTTTCCTTTATTTTTTTTTACTTGGTCGCCCTCGTTTCACTACACATTACCTTTGTTATTTCAAGGGTAGTTGTTTCTGAAAAGGAAAACCCCAACTTTGCGGACACCCTGTATAGTGCGATTTGTTAGTGATTTTTGGTGGGTTTGTGACTTGTTATATTAGTTATAAATACTTTGTATACCCTGTGACGTTAGTAAATTGATAAAAATGCGGTGTACTGTTGTGGGATGTAATTCCGACGACCGATCTAAACGGAATCCTTGCAAAGACATGAAGTTTTCCTCAAGACCCAAACCTTGGCAAAAAATAGCTACATCATAGAAAAAGAAAAATCAAAGTGAATGTAAAAAGCTCTAGGGTTTTGTGAAGCTGCGTAGAAGGTCAATTTGAAACATGCCCTTTTGGGTTACACCCCTAAAAGATATCGTGCTCTAAAAGATGATGCCATTCCTATGGAAAATTTACCCAAGTCTCACCTGGACCATATACATCTGTTGATGGGGAAAAGCTGAAAAGTGCTTACGAAAAAAGACAAAGGGCTAAACTTAGCCCCTAGAGTTTAAGTATAGAATAAGGTCATATATTTTGGGGCGAAACGAAGGCTGGCTTATACTCAGAGTATTGCAGCGAAGAGGAAGAGGATACTCCGACATTCCACTAACCGTGTCATTAACGAATAAACTGAATGCACCTGAAGTATCAGCTGACTATAACGAGGAAGTTTTAGTGGAAGAGATAGATGAGCTCGCACCGCTGAGATGAATCCAACGACACTTAATATGTGAAAATTCGTCCAGCCGTTTGGCCTGCAGGTGAAAATATGCTCGTTATCCGTATCAACCCAAATGATAATCACTCTCAGCGTGACGTCATGTGCGTCGGATGACGAAAATCGAACAGCGGAACATCCGGCACTGAGCTCGACCGATGTCCAAGCTCCATGCGAAATTACTGTTTGACAATGGTTCGTCCATTTTGTTTTATAAATTTATAGGTTTGACCGACGTCACGATGGATCGTGATACATTAACTGATTACGTCTCGATGTATACAATGCGTATACAATGTATACATTGCGTATACAATGAATACAATGTATACAATGATGAAGACAATGTATAGAATAGTGAAGTTAGGTTTATTCGCAAACGTCAGAAAGTTGGTAAACAGAGAAACGACAACTTAAAAAATCTTTGGACGCTCCAAGAACAAAGACATCGATTAACTAGGGTTCATTTGTTGTTCTTAATTTATTTAAAACTGTATGTTTGTATACGTATGTAAATAAATATTATACAGGGTGTTTCAGTTTATTGTTGTATAACTTTAAGATTCGATATAACTTTTAAAATTAATGCATAAAGTCCATATAAACATGGGTCGAAAAATGCGTGGCTTCCGAAATACAGCGTGTTTAAATTTACTTTCTAAAATAGCTTTTTTTAAATATTTCGAACAATATTTGATGTATAACAGTGAAAATTGGTATACAAGGGTTTTTTGGTACGGCAAAACGAACCATGGGCATAGTTTTACTGTAGCCGCTAGAGGGCGCTCTCTACCGTACCTGTAGCGTATTAAAATGACAGAAAATTTTTTCTTAGTGCAATTTTTTGCTTTTTGAATACAAAAAACTGATTCTTCGTACTTTTCAACATAAAAAACCTCTCCTGTGAGTTTTCGTTATAGTTAGCCGTTTTTGAGATATTTCGATTTTTAAGGGTCGATGCATTTTTAATTATTTATGGGAAAATAATATTTTTTTTACATTTTCAATTTGGGCATTACAAGTAATTAAGATGATCGTTTAGATTGTGTTTTTAAACACAGCCATAATTCCTAACTCCAAATAAACACAAAAAAACAGAATATTAATTTGTTTAATTTTCCAATATTATTTTTAACATATTAAATTAATTATTTACAACTAAAATGCTATTGGATACTTAGGACAAACATACATAATCGAAGGTAGTTGCTCGAAATGTAAATCCAATTGTTCAATACACAATTGCAATTTTTTGCTATTTGAATAAAAAAACTGATTCTTCGTACTTTTCAACATAAAAAACCTCTCCTGTGAGTTTTCGTTATAGTTAGCCGTTTTTGAGATATTTCGATTTTTAAGGGTCGATGCATTTTTAATTATTTATGGGAAAATAATATTTTTTTTACATTTTCGATTTGGGCATTACAAGTAATTAAGATGATCGTTTAGATTGTGTTTTTAAACACAGCCATAATTCCTAACTCCAAATAAACACAAAAAAACAGAATGTTAATTTGTTTAATTTTCCAATATTATTTTGAACAAATTAAATTAATTATTTACAACTAAAATGCTATTGGATACTTAGGACAAACATACAAAATCGAAAGTAGTTGCTCGAAATGTAAACCCAATTGTTCAATACACAATTCACATCTACGAATGATCGAACGTGCTATAGCATTATTCAAATAAGGCCTTATTTCATCACATGCATTCCTGATTCTGTCTATTAGCATATCTCTTGTGGTTACGGGAGTCTGGTACACTTGTTCTTTTAGAAATCCCCACACAAAGAAATCTAATAGATTTAGGTCAGGGGATCGTGGAGGCCAGGCGACTGGTCTAGCCGGTTTCTAACTATTCCCGAATAATGAGCTGGACGACCATCAAGCTGGAACCAGGCCAATCTTCTTAAATCTAACATAGCATCATCCCACATATTTGCATGTTCAGCCTTTAAAAATTCCAAGAAGGTCGCAGCATTTAACCTTGCAGGCAAAAGGTAGGGTCCAAATAGTCGATTACGGTAGATACCAATCTACACGTTCACACTAAATTCATGCTGAAAATTTCTTTCCCGAACTGCATGCGGATTTTCATGCGACCAAATATGTTGATTATGAAAATTTACCACTCCACGTCGAGTGAAGCATGACTCATCGGTCCATAAAACGTTACTTAAAAACTCCCTATTCTTATCAGTTCTATCAAGAATCCACTGACAAAATATGATTCTTCGTTCTCCGTCCCCTGGCTGTAGTCCTTGCACAGGTTGCAAATGGTAAGGACGTCTATGGTCATTTCTAAGAAGACGGTGAACATGGCTTGCTGAAATTCCCAAGGCACCAGAAACTCTCCTAACACTTGTGATCGGATCTCTATCAAACTCACGCAGAATCATACGGGTAAATCTGCACTGACGAACATTTATGTTTCCAATTATTTGGCGATGCACTCTTACAAATCCTGAGCGAGTTGGATGTCGTCTGTTTGGAAATCTTCGTGCGTATTCTCTGGCTGCTTCTGCTGCGTTTCCACTTACAAAGCCATACACAAAATGAATATCCGCTAACTCTTGATTGCAGAATAAAAATGGAATTTTTATAAAACTTACAAAAAAAACAGGAAAAAGAAACTAAATTTGGTGCATTCACAATTGCAAAAAAACGTTTCAGGTTTCAACAGACAACAAAACTAACTGACTAACTTGACGTTTAACCTTATTCTGCTTTCAATTTCAAAAATATTTGCAGGCACAGCCTACTTCTAAAAATTATCGAGATACTGACTTTTTAACGTTATTTTATCATAAATAATTAAAAATGCATCGAACCTTAAAAATCGAAATATCTCAAAAACGGCTAACTATAACGAAAACTCACAGGAGAGCTTTTTTATGTTAAAAAGTGTGAAGAATCAGTTTTTTTATTCAAAAAGCAAAAAGAAAATTTTTCGGTCATTTTAATACACTACAGGTACAGTAGATAGCGCCTTCTAGCGGCTACAGTAAAACTATGCTCATGGTTCGTTTTGCCGTACCAAAAAACCCTTGTATGCCAATTTTCACTGTTATACATCAAATATTGTTCGAAATATTTAAAAAAAACTATTTTAGAAAGTAAATTTAAACACCCTGTATTTCGGAAGCCACGCATTTTTCGACCCATGTTTATATAGACTTTATGCATTAATTTTAAATGTTCTATCGAATCTTAAAGTTATGCAACAATAAACTGAAACACCCTGTATATTCACCATTGTATACAATGGTGTATTTATTATACATGGTACATACAATTGCGCCCATCACTGGATGCAATTCAGTAGGCATGATAGTAAACGCTACATCACTAGACTTGAAAATTGACCTTGACAGTTTTCTGTCATTAGCGCTGTCACGTTGACAGATAAATACATGTGAAATACATTTTTGACGTTCCAGATAATTATGTTTTGGCAATGTTCTCAGTAATTTCAAAAATTAATATTTAATGCAATCACTGTTTAACTAGTTTAATTTGTATCGAAAATCAGTCCCAAACATGGCTTCCGAAACAGACGTGGAGTTACTGAAAAGCGAAATCGAAAGGCTGAATCGAGAACTGGACCAAGCAAGCAGTGAAAAGGTGCAATCTGCTCAATACGGTTTGGTTTTATTGGAAGAAAAGAAAGAATTGCAACAGAAATATGAAGAATTCGAGACATTGTACGAAAACACAAAGCATGAACTACAGATTACACAAGAGGCATTAGCTAAATTTCAGTCCAGTCACAAGGTAACAACAAAAACAGGCATAGAGACTGAAGAGTCCTTATTAAATGAATCTGCTATACGAGAAACATCGTTGCACCATCAAATCAATGATCTGGAGAATGAAGTTAAACAGTGCAGACATGAATTGGAAAGGGTCACTGCTGAACGAGATCGAATGCTACAAGAAAACAACGATATGGGCAAGGATAAGGAAGACAGGAATATGGAATGCAAGAAGCTTCGCACTGAGTTGAGAGAAATCAAATTTAGAGAGAATAGATTGATTTTGGACTATTCTGAATTGGAGGAAGAGAACATTGCATTACAAAAACAAGTATCTGCGCTGAAAGGCTCTCAAGTAGAATTTGAGAGTTTGAAGCATGAAATCAGGCGTCTTCAAGAAGAAATGGATTTACTAAACATACAATTAGAAGAAGTGACCAATTTGAAGAAGATTGCAGAAAAACATATGGAAGAGGCTCTTGAGTCACTCCAAAGTGAAAGAGAAGCGAAATATGCTCTGAAGAAAGAGTTGGATCAGCAGATCCACAGAGAGTCGTTCTATAACATAAACAACCTAGCATATAGTATAAGGGGTATGGCTGAACCAAATCTAGGTAATATAAAGCTATATTTTTTATGCTTTGATGACTTTACACAAAAAATCTATATCCTCTATAAAACAAAACTTTTTGTCTTTACCACAACTATAAAATTACAACCTATAATTATCACAGTCCATATAGAGCGCCTCCTGTAGATGTCTGAGACTTGCTTTTGTAATCTAACAGCTTTCTGACACATTATGGCGACAGAGGCATACTAACTACGAGCCCCTTCCCACTTCGGTTGACCCACTTCAAGTTTTGTACCAAAATATGCCTTTATAAACTAAACATGACAAAACAATTTATTTTCTCAAAAATATTTTAGATACACTCTAGTCATAAAAAATACATATTTTAAATCACTTAGATCTATAACTAATAGAACATCTGAACAAATAAACAATGTGCGAATAAATGCGCGAAGTTAACAAAGTAACAATTGAAAGATTACCATTGGGTAACATCACCTTTATTTTTTATTACGGCTGAAATTCTTTGGAGCATAGTGTTAACCAAGTTTTGGCAAAAATTTGGTGTAAAACAATCCCAGATTTCTTGAAGCTTTTGTCTCAGTTTTCCTACTCCTTTTGATGACATACTGCCCCAGACCATAATGGATGCTGGAAATTTCACTTTTCTCTTCAGACAGTCAACACGGAATGCTTCATTTTTTTTGCAAATAACTAATTGTTGAGGTGTCCATTGTCTATGTTCTTTAGCCCACCTAGGCTGATTATTTCTTTTGCAGTGAAGTTAATAGTGGCTTTTCTTTGGCCTATAACAGGTTAAGCACCACGGCGGACACAGGTGTCAGATTTGTGATCAGCCTCCTGGGCCACGGCGGACACCGGTGTCCGCTTGACTTTAAAATTTGTATCATCTCCTCTCGGCCAGGCGGACACGCTTTCTGCGGTTTGGCGTAGTAACATGTCCGCCATGGCCCTGCAACATAAAACGCTGACACCAGGTTTTATGTAGCAATGTTTTCCAGAGAAATCTGGTGATATTCTTATTGTAATATCAAATAAATATTTATTTATTTCACTTATCTATGGAGATAAAATAAACATTTAATAAACGAAGTATATTGAATATATATAAGCATATTTAACAAAAAAGGTTTGCAAATACATATCTACATTTATTTTGTAAAAATTTTAACTAGTTTTGTGAACTAAATTAAAAAATTCCAGACAGAATCTAGGGTTATATTTGCACTGTGCACAATAAATTATTACTTTTTTAACTTTATTTTTTTTCAATAAGTCCATCTTGTTTTTTCTTGTAACAACCCTTGCAGTACCGACTACTTTCCCGTGCCTTGCAATCCAGTTTTAGTAATATGTGAGCCCTCAAATTCACTTTTACAGGACATGTACGGTCATAAGAGTAGCCATCTTCGAATTTCAGCAATTGTTCAACAACTGCATTCCAAAAATTATTTATGGAAATGTCGCTCTGTTCGATCTCCCTATAAATGAAACGTGCATTCACAATTGAGGTACCTAATAAAACTTCAATAGCAACTTACTTTCATAGTCGTTTTTTCTCACCAGAGCTAATTGTAATATCCTCTTTGATCGTCCATTCATTTTAATTTCAAAAAGTTTCACTTTACGCTCAACACTTCAGTAAAACGGTGCAACAGATCACACTCGAAGCGAAAAACTAATGAATAACAACCTGTATCGTCAAGTAAAGGTAGATCGGCTCGATCGTCGGCCAGTCTAGGAAGTATCGTGTCCGCTCGTTCTAAACATTTTCGGAGGGCCATGGCGGACACCGGTGTCCGCTTTACTTTTTTTTAAATCTATGCGAAAAAAAATCAAATATCAAGGATTTGGGGTTAACTAAACGTAAATTTTCAAATTTGTTAAAATATCACATTGGTCCAGGGACATATTTTGGTTGAAAATCCTTGGCGCTTAACCTGATAAACAAGTTGTGGGTTTTTACTTCACTTTTTTTTTATGAGAAAACTTACCTTGCAAGTGCTAAATCCCAGTTTGTGGGCCTCTCTATGAGTTGTGGACCTCGAAATTCTCCTTCCAACAGCGTCACTCCACAGAGCACTTAATTGTAAATAATTGGCACGCCTGTTTTTCACGGTTATTCTTCTTAATGCTCTTCGGTCGGCATTTATGATATTACTTTTTTCACATATCGTGAACCAGTTACATTATATCTTCTAACAATATTTCTCACACTGTACCGTGATAAGTCTAACAAAGCTCCAGTTTCTGAGTGTGATTTCCCAGAATAAAAAAATTTAATTTTTGTCTTCTAGTTTTCTACTATATATTATCAAAATATTCATTGTTAACATTTTAAACCTATAACACCCTGCTACATTTTTATTATTTGTGTTTGATAAGAAAAAAACTAAGATGCAATAGTTGGTCCAACTGAAGTGGGAAGGGGCTCGTATATTGAATTTCAAAAAATAATTGACTATACCTATTGATATTTTTATTACCTGCTGATATAATAGAAGTGCTTGATCGTGTCAGGATTTACACCAATTACTTGATTTGTTTAACGGTAGTTCACAGTATTAATCCTTAAGCTTAGTACACACTAGTAGACCCTGTTGCACAATTTTTCTATAGGCAGTCTGGAGACGGTCTCGAGACACGATCTAAAGATGGTCTATAGACATCCTTCTTTGTCTCAGCTAGCATCCATACGTTAATGTGAATTTTTCGTTCTCATGTTTGTTTTTGCCATCAAACACACTGTTTTGTGTAGAATGGCTGGGATATGACTCGGGGTCCCTCAAAATGGTTAACAGAGCAATGAAGTTTTTTATGTTTTAAGCATTACTATTATTACACTAGTTAATTATAAATGCAACATAATTCTTTTGTTCTCGTGTAATAAAATATTCCCTTTCTGAGGATTTCTGAGCACTTTCCATTTTTTTTCTTGGCATTGAACAGATAGAACACAGTGGATTTACGGAGCATTAATAGGATAAATTCTAGAAGTTCCACTGAGGTAGAAAAATTACCAGCCCCAAAGATCGTTTGCGTCCCCCCATAGACGAAATCCTGGATCCGTCCTTGGATCTGCTCTAAGACTCTGCTTAATGATCTTTTTAATTTATGCAAACTATGCATTCGGTTCCATTTGACAAACTTAGACATAAATAGCACTTTTTTCTGCAGAATTGGATAATTTATATTGCTTCTTCCAGTGTCATATTGACATTCATATAGTCAACGCCAAACAAAGTGGCGTGCACGTCATCAAGGTGGGTGTGTTGAAAAATTTACATTGTTGCGAAACTTTTTGTAAAATAATAAAATTTATTATTTACATATCTAGGTTTATAAGCAATATTAACCTCAAATGAGAACAAAAATAATAGTATAATAAAATTATAGATCTGTACTTGCATAATCATTAAGTATGACAATTATTGATCAGATGACACTATGAAACTACCATATTTAATTGATAGCTTAAAGGTACTGAATAAAAATCCAAATGGGGTCCTCCAAATTTTATGCATGGTATTTATTTTACAGAATTCATACAGAAAAATGCATTCTAAAATTAGGTAAGCTACTGGTGTAAGCTTTTTCTGTACAATAAAGTTACTCGGAGTTTCTTTCTTCAGCGCTGTCTGAATCTGAATCTTCATCACTCTCAAAGTTGATTATTAAAGGTTCGATGTCTGGTCGATCAAAAATTCGTTCTCTTTCATACCATTTAAAAATTTCTTGCTCAGTATGTCGAACACTATTTTTCCACATGTCTGGGGTAACCGTTTGTAGAGCCTCGTTCCACATATCCAAACAGTCTTTTTCACTGTTACCATCTCTACCAATATGTCTGTTATAGTAACCTTTTGCTATGCCCCAAATTAACTCAATAGGGTTAAATATACAATGGTAAGGAGGCAGACGAAGAACTTTGTGCCCATGTTGTTCCGCCAATTCATCAATCACGTATATTTTAGGTCGTTTGTTTCTAAAAAAGCAGTTATTTTAAGAATAGGAATAAACAAAAGAAATATAAACTGTCGACCAAAATATATATAATTAAGAAGCATTATGTACCGAGCAACAATACTCAATAGCTCTGTTTTAAACATTGTGTTTAAAAATGGTATGTTTTGATTTGTCAACCAGTCTTGGATATTTTTTTTTGTCCATGCATTGTTGGGCACTTTGTTCAATATCATGCTGTGATAAGGGGCGTTATCCAGTATAATCATAGATGGACTCTCCAATTTTTCTAATAACTGATGTTGAAACCATTTCAAAAAATTGTCCTGGTTCATCTCTCCATGGTAATCGCTCAATTTTGTTTTCGAAGAAAATATCGCTTCACTACCCTCATTAAACCCATTTTCATTTCCAGCATGTAATATAATGTATCTAAAATATATTAGTTTTAAATTTTATAGTGCAAATTGTGTAAAAGTACATACCTTTCACCATCTGTTTTAATAGCTTTCACGCTTTTTTGGTTTCCATTTTGCCAAGAGTGACCTATGGTCCCATTTTGAAATATCCAAGTTTCATCGAGGAAGACAAACTGGTATAAGGCCTCAACCTTGGCTTGATTGTATTGCCTTAGAAATTCCACCCTTTTCAAAGCTATACTTGGTAGTTCCATGAGCCCTCGTCGCGGATTGTCCTTAAGCCACTTAAATCCAAGATCTCTAAGCAACCGCCTTAAAGACGTGGCACTACCATCAAATAATGCCCTATCTCTTAATCGAGACCATAAAGTTTGTATCGTAACTTGTTCTTCTGAAACCATGTGTAATATGACATTATAATTTAGTTAACAAATTAATGCAAATTTCTGATAAGTTATTATAATAAGATCTTACTTTTGTGATACATATTATAGATCACTTCTCGAATGGCACTTGTATCCAATGTCGCTGTGTTGGTTACACGTTTAATATAACTCCGCTTTTTCTTGGACGATTCTAAATTTGCATCACTTTTCATACCCTCGGAAATACGACTAACTGTCCTTAAACTAATTTTTAAAGCAGCAGCAACACGCTACAAAAAATGAAATAAAATTTCACTATTATTAATATACATTACATATAATTATTAGTAACCTACCTCTTGAACAGCATTTAAAGGCAACAGGCCCGTTGTTGTCCCTTTCTTGCTCAAAGTAGTGCATTAACGAGGCCACGAGTTCCTTACACCGACGATTTAACTGTTTGGGCATCTTTATATACCAAAATTGCCTTTATCTACTCGTAAAATGAATAATTTTGTTTTGAAACAAACAGTTGTTGATTTACAGTATGCGGGGCCAAAGGATTTATAAAGATTTGAAATGCCACAAATTGATTCAGTTTCAAAATTAATACAAATGTCAGTTCCCAGTTTAAATAAGTTTCAAGGTGACAATGTGTCAACGCTGCGAAATCGGTTTAGTGCGTTTACAATGTCGATAAGTGATTGGAGCGTTTGCAAAACATTTTATTTCGCATAATGCGTCTAAATTTATCAGAAAGCAACTTATGTGATATTTTAATAACAATGTTTATATGACTATTAACCATAATAAGAGAGTAATGACCATTTTACAATTTACATATCACATTAATATGAAACTGCAATAGAGCAATTGTTTGTGATAGAAACCTAGGCATTAGGTCGGGGAATTTTTATCGTGATGACGTGCACGCCACTTTGTTTGGCGTTGACTATACACAAAAATCGCATACGTTTATTTTTAAATACTTCCCTATAAGATTCATTGAAATTTCGACCCTTTATCAAAGATACTTCTCTTTTGTTAGCAGAATTTTTTTGTATAAACCTATTGTGCCCTCCAAATGTAAACCCACAACACTTTTAAACTGTGCATAGTACAGTATTTTCCTATTCAAATTGCTTGGATTTTTTGATGTCATCCAAGACTATAGCAGTTCGAAGACATGTAATGTCGAATCATCAAATTAGTGCCTGAAAATATTAGTCTTTCACTCAACTGCGGTTTATAATCATCTATATCAATATCGTTATTTTAACAGCTTGTAGAACTTGTCAAAAGAAGTTGATATACCAGAAATCCCTCGTATAAAAGTTGCATAATAAGAGAGTTAGTTTACGTAATTAAAGATTATTAAAAAAAAAATCATTATCTAGTTTAATGGATACCATTTTTACAAAAACCAGGGTTAAGTTTTAATCAAAATGCTTAAAACAAGTGTTTTAAACACTGATTAGAACAATGAAGGTGTCTTGAACCAATTTGTTTTAAACTGTTTAAAACACCGGTTTTTTTTTCATTTGTGGCTTATTCAATTTTCTTTTTATATTCTTTTAAGTATGATTAAAACTGATTTTATTTTGCAAAACGAAACTAAAAGGTCCATAGGTTAACACACATACGTATTAGAAAAATAAACTTTATTTTTTATTAATTAATCAAACATGAAACTAGGGAACCAATACTAGTGTAAAAAAATCTATTTCTTCAAGAATGAGTGAATTAATAAACTGCATTGAACTCTAATACTAATATACTACAAGCAGCAGAATAATCATATAATATGAGTATGTATTTACTTGTATAATAACATTAAATAACTTAACAAATTCCTATAAAAGTATATGACCCATCTTATTTAACGAAAAATCCTTAAAATCATGGAAAATATACATAGAATAAATTTTTAGTTTTCACTACTTTTTACGGAACTCCAAGTAAAAAAATGTACCTTTTTCACAATTCTCCAAGCAACTTAACTTTGAGGAAACAGGTTCGGTAGAAACATCATCATTGTCAGTATCTGATATATGAATATTTTGTTTTTCTGACAAACTTCCTTGTTTAAGTTGTTTACAATTTTTAATATGCTTGCACATTCTAGCCACCAGTGGCACTATATCCATATTACAGGTTAAACATTTAGCTATTATTTATTTTCGAGCCAGCTTTGGCATCAGTCTCCTTAAAATATTTCCACACGGGATCCTTTCTCCCCCCGGTCATTGCCTTTATTTTTTTGCGGATCTTTAATGCACAAAAAACAAAACACACCACCACGCTACGACTTCGCACATTTGACTTCTGGAGATCGCAACCCGAAAAATTACCCAAAGGCAAACGGTACTTCCCCGACCTCCGCTTTTAAATTAGAGATGTGCCCTGATAGAGCTGGATCAAAAATAGTACACTTTCAAGGAACTTCATTAACGTTTGCTAGATTCTATAAGCAAACGTTTTTTAATTTATTTTTTACTGTTTTAAACATGTATTAACAGTCTTTTGAACATGTTTTTTTCAGCTAAATTCGAATGTTTTAAACAAAAAGCATGTTAAATCATGTTTTTTTGTTTGACAAACCCTGACAAAAACTGCTCGGCGAATACACGACGCTTTACAAGCTTTGAAAATAAAATCCTGGTGTCCACAAATTAAATCCCAAGCATTTACAGTGCGCTGTTGAAGTTCTTCCAGAGTATTTACTGCTCCATCATGATACACCAAGTCTTCCAAATAGCCCCACAGAAAAAAAACGCAAGGCATTAAATCAGGGGAGCGAGCAGGCCAAGAAATTGGTCATTATTTAGATGTTCATGAACTTTTTGTCTAAAGTGTGGTGGAGCCTCATCATGTAGGAACCACATATTTTGTCCCACATTCAGAGGAACATCTTATAATAATTGTGGCAGATTGTGTCGAAGAAAATCTTAATAAATTTCACCTGTCAGTCAAGGTGGAACAAAGTATGGCCCGTTAAGCATGCCATTTATCACGCCAGCCCAAACATTTAATGAAAATCTATATTGAAAATGAGTTCTTTTTACAGCTTGCAGATTTTCTTCTGCCCAAACATTGTTGTGGAAATTGTGAACTCTATTTCGTGTAATTGTGGCCTCGTCTGTACACAAAATTAATTTCGTGGAATAGTCATATCTGTTCTAAAGGCCACTGGCAAAATGCAACTCTTCTAGGATGATCTTCAGGTTGTAACAATTGTACTCGTTGATAAGAATAATACTATTCTTGTCATATTGTCTTCCACCCTTTACTATGAGATACTTCAACTTGAGCTGCTATGCCTCTAGTACTGATTGTTGAGTCGTCTTCGACCATTTCTAAAATGTCTTCCTCAATTTGTAAGATTTCAAGTTGAGCAGGTCTTCCAGCGTGACCTCCTCGTCGTTGTTTTGAATATACTGGGTCACAAAGTCTACTAACTAAATTTACCAACATCCGTGGGGCCGGCTGATTTCTTAAAGGAAACCTTTTCGCATACAACCTGCATGCTACGGCTGCATTTTGTTGGCACACCCTGTATATTAATATTATGTCCTTTAGTTCATTGTTTTTGTTAACATGTGCCATTTTTCGCAAAAAATAATCAGATAAATGAAAGTATACACACTATTAAAAGACTGATACAAATGATCGAACCAAAGACTTGTACTGAAAACCATACAATAACACAAAAAGTTTGCCAAATTTAGATAAACGATAAGAGTAGTAAACAAAAACGCTAAATATTTACACAGCAGTGGTCAATAATATAAAAAAACCTTACTTATAACATTCGTGTTTTTTTAAATTTTTAAACTTTTATCATTTTTATAATTATGCAACTTTTATACCCGTATAGGCGATTTTTGTTATATCAACTCCTTTTGACGAGTCCTACAAGCAGTAAAATAAATGAGTCAACTTTTAAAACACCCTGTACATCAATATATTGTACTTTACAAATCGTTATCTGTTTTATTCCAAAATAATGTTGCATTTGTTTTAGATTCACTCAAAACCAGTTTGTTCTCAAAAATATATGCACACTCCTAAATAAGACATGCTCCTCTATCAGTTCTTCGCTAGTTCCACCCGTAACTAAATTTGTCATAAGCATAGCATATAATTTTATGTTTGCTGTCATCATCATTAGCAACAACGGAGAGATAATTTGAGAAAAGTACGAAAAAATGGTTCCAAGTATACCAATTGGAACAGATTTTATATTTGTTGTATACAGTGGACCTCCGGCAATCCGACAAACATTATGCAGGGCAGTGTTGGACTATCGAATTTGTCGGATTATAGAGCACAGCCTAAGACCCCCTATAGTCCGGAATTTTTTACAAAAGAGAACCTTGTAATCCGACAAATTACATATCCAATGGTAAGATTATATATGTTATGTATATGTATGCACTTTGAAGTACAAATCATACATAGTTTATGTATGTCGAATTTAGTAAATTAAATAACAATAGAGAGCTTACGTTTTATTATAAAATTAAGCATAAATGCACATACATATGTACCAAAATAACCAAGAATTATTAATCAACATCATTAATGAATTTATCAAATTATGAAGCTTGGAAATATTCATCAATTTTTTTTTTGTTTAAGGTTGCTATAACGCCAGATCAGAACTTTGTCCCTCAGTCTTCTCAAAAGTAAAAGTTCGTTGTAGAATTCTCTTCAGCCTATTGTAAACCCAGCTCAAAGTCATTAAGTGTGTCTTGTGCTGTGACTTGTGGAGCAGTTGCAATCACGTCGTTGTTATTTTCCTGACTGTTTGTTGTATAATTAGAAACCTCTTTTATAATCTCTTCGTCAGACATTTCATGAAAAACATTTTCCTCTTTATCTATTCCACGGCACCAGATTTCCAAATCTTCCGGACTTATCTGTGTTTCAGTAACGACTTGTTCTATAACTTCCGAAGTAACACTGATTTGTGGAACGTAGCTAGGAGTGGTGACTATATCTGGCCATAACTTTTTCCAAGACGATTTAATAGTTTATGACGGTAACGCATTCCACGACTGACAAAGAGCAAAAACCAAGTTCTTTCATATTAAATTCTTTTAAAGGTTTTTCTATTGGTTGGTCTTTTGATACGGCTCTCAGAAGTAGTTTTTCTTATAGTCTTGCTTGACAAACTGAATGATATTCTGGTCCATTGGTTGAATCAGTGCAGTGCAATTTGGCGGAAGAAACATCGCAGTGATGCATTTATCCTCAGTTGTTAGTTCTTCTTCAGACGGATGACCGGGAGCGTTATCAAGAAGCAACAACGCATTTTGAGGAAAATTATGATCTTTTAACCATTTTCTAACTTCAGGTACGAAGCATTCATCAAACCACTGTTTGAAAAGGTCTTTTGTCATCCATGCACTTTTTTGTCCATAATAGTGTACAGGTAAATCAATGTTTTTGAATGCCCGTGGTTTATTAGATTTCCCAATGCGCGTGTGTGCCCGCAGCGGTAGTATGGTTACACGCTCTTTATTCACTTTTCGTCCAGGTACGGATTTTTCGTTACAAGAAACGAAAGGTTTGTTAGGCATCACACGCCAAAAAAGCCCTGATTTGTCTTCATTGTACACCTGTGACGGGTCAAGATTTAGGTCAAGATTTAAATCGTTCACCTTTTGCAAAAATCTTAATTTAAAGTGCTCTATGCAGGTGGCATCGTTAGAAAGTTTCTCTCCTGTAATAGTCATTAAACGTATGCCATGACGACTTTTAAAGCGTTCTAGCCATCCTTTGCTGGCCACAAAATCATCTTCTTTTATTTCATTATAAAAAAACTTAGCTTTCATGGCCAACATGGGTCCTGAAATTGGTGCATGCCTATTTTTTTCCTGAAGAAACCACATGTACCAAGCTTCTTCCACTTCGGGATGTTCAGCTTTCTTGAGTGTCTGTCTCTTGCCTGGCCCGCAGTCAGTAGTTGATACGTACTTCTTGATCTTCTCGTGGTTTCTTTTAATGTCATAAATTGTAGATCGGCCTACGCCGTATTCTTTTGCTAGACTACTGAAAGTTTCATTGCGATTTAAGCGATCTAAAATATCACATTCTTCTTTAATTGTCAATGTTTTGTGCTTTCGCTTCTGAGTTTGTGATGGCATTACTAGGTACTATACTTAATACACAATGAATAAATAGTAAACAATGAACGCACGCTAGGCCGTACCGCTATCACCAGTAGTCAAATTCAAACTAAGTAAAACAATGCTTACGCGTCGAACACGATAGCGGTGGCGCGTACAAGTTGTAATCTGTTCAAACCTGCGTGATCTACATTAGCGAATATTGTCAAATACGTATGTATGTAATACATATTCAAAGACATGTCGGATTACAGGGGGCGCCGGATTAGACAGGGGCCGGATTATCGGGGGTCCACTGTATTATAGATATACGATTTGAATAGCTGAAGTGCAGTTCCCCTTACAACATATGACTGCAGTTTTTATAACAATACAACCTCCGTAAATCCAATCATAAACCCAAAAAGGAACCGAGGGCTCAGTTATCCTTCTCTTGTTGCTAATGTACTGCTTGCACAAATTCAAATATTGTTGTATCTGTTGTAGGTAGTGATTGCGAAGACGATATTTCTGATTTAAAGCATATTGAGGCTAGTTTACAGAATTCTGGAGAATTAGCATCTCCTGATGGCAAACAAGTTGACCTGTTCTCCGAAGTTCACTTAAATGAACTTAAAAAACTGGAAAAGCAACTTGAGATGCTAGAAAAGGAAAAATTGTCCCTAACACAAAGCTTGAGAGATAATCAAAGTATGGTTGAAAAAAGCCAAGGCGAACTACAAGTATTTGTAGCTCGATTGACCCAGTTAGCAGCTCATGTGGATTCTTTGCAACATTTATCCCAGAATGTAGACAGAAACATGGCTGACAAATCTGAAGAAACCAACAAAATTGTAGATCAATATAACCAGTGGTTCAAATTATCTGCCAAGGAAATAGAACAATTGGAAAGAGATATTAGAGAAATGGAGAAACTTACAAACATTTCAGACGCCACTTTGCAGCTTAGAACAGAGATAACTAATTTAAAAAATAAAGTTCTAGATACAGAACAGAAGAGTATGGATCTTGAAGGTAAGAACCTGAATATTTAAGGACCAACCAAGAGAATTCATCTAAGTTAGTGTGTTGCTGAAAAGATATTAAATTGGAAACTTCAAAAGTTCTGTGTTCAGATAATGAGATAATATTTTGAGTTCTGAAACCATACATTTCTATTAAATTCATATATGAATCCAATTTCTCCATGAATTTCATATATTTCTAACAACAAACTTAGTTTTGAATACTTTTGGTTGCTGCTCTCCACCTTTTGGCAGTCTACAGGTATATATTTATTCTATTGTGCAAACGAGGAATGTTACGGAGGTTGGATTCCGATTCCGAAAAGTCGGAACTTCCGATTGTTTTTGTCCTTCCGATTTCGATTTTGGTTCTTAAACCTTAAAAGTGTAAAAATCGTCAAGTCTCAGAAAATTGTATTCAAAATTTAGGATTTTTTCAAACTAAATATGTAGATAGTATTATTTTGACAGAACAAAAGTGTTAGTTGAAGATTTATTTAGCATTAATGGTACAATCTCAGTTTTGTATAATTATTCGTGTACACATTTTTTGAATCCATTGGTTGTAATTTTTTTTCTTGTATATCAAAATTACTTCACTGTGCATTTGGAGTATTCATAATGTGATTTTTTAATTTCACCTTAAACATGTTTAAATTCGAACACTGTTTAATATCATTCAATTTATTAAATTCAAATACTTCCTTTTGAGATACAGAGTTACTCTACTATTACAATTTTGCAGATGAAAATCTATACTGCCTCTAGTTTCATTGTTATGATAATGCCTATTTAATTTTGTAAAGTTTGGATATGAAAGTTAGAACTAAATAACATATCAATTTTTTTACTTTCAACCACGCGACCTTATAGTCATTTAAGTGTGATTTTGAATCATAATTGTTGTTGTGGCCTAAAATGAATGACATTCCGTTTTTAATTCTTGTAAATCAAATAGGAGTAACATGTGACTTACTACTTTTATAGTGACAAAACACATACAGTAATGGACAAAAGTATATAGACAAATTAACATTGTGCTGTATTTCTTTTTTAACTTGTTTTATTAATACACCAACCTGTATACATAATTCGTTATAGCATAGTACTCACTTATACATAAATAAATTCATTAGACTCCCTTCAATAAAAAAATAATTGAAAAAAAACTGGAGCTATGAAGGACAAAAATATATAGACAGAGCAAAACAATTATAGAAAAAAGAAGCAAAGTTCATTGAATTATAGAAAACCAACCATGTTCGTGTTAATATTTTTTAGCATAACCATTATTATAAATCACCGCCTGGCATCGTCTCGGCATAGATTGTAGAAGTTTCTTGATATAAGATTCATCAATCTGTCTCCACTTTTGCTCTAAAGCAGCAAAAAGTTCATCCTTGTTTCAATAATTTTTATCTCGTATTTGCTTATCTAAGTATTACCATAGATTTTCAATGGGGTTTATATCGAGAGACTGTGAAGGCCATTTGAGAACAGGTATTTGTTCATCCAAAAAGAATTTCTTTGCGAGATTTGAAGTGTGCTTCGGGTCATTATCTTGCTGGAAGATTGATCTTAAGGGCATATGGTCTTCCTTATAGGGTAACATGACATGCTTTAGTATACTAAGTGACATATAAATCCGAACACCCAGTTTAAATGGTTTTATTTTAATAAAATTTTGTATAGGTACTTAATGAAGCATAATAAGTAAATGATAAAAATTTCAAAATGATTGCACTGCTTTAAAGCCCTTTCACCTTTAATAATGTGTGGATGCACAATGATGTGCTACGCATTCTCCAACGCGCCTAGGCATGCTTCTGATCAGGTGGTCAATGTCCTCCTGTGGTATCTCATTCCAGGCAACCACCAACTTATCTCGAAGTGCTTCTAGAGTCTGAGGAGGACGTTGCAAATTGAGCAATCTCCTACCCATCATATCCCACACGTGCTCAATTGGGGATAAGTCGGGAGATCTTGGTGGCCATGGTAACAATATGACATTATTATGTTGAAAGAAGTCTATTGTGGCTCTTGCAACATGTGGTCGGGCATTATCTTGTTGGAAAGTTGGATCTGCCAGGGTGTCAAGATAGGGTAAAAGATGGGGTTCTAGAACTTCGTGGATATAACGCTGCGCGTTCATGTTACCTCTGATGAAGATTAAAGGTGACCTGGAACCATAAGCTATAGCACCCCAAACCATAACTCCAACAGTGTGATGAACATGTCTTTCAACAAAAAACTGTGGATTACTCCTTTCACCACGTCGCCTTCTAACCCTGGCACGGCCATCGTGCATGCCTCAACAAAATCGAGACTCGTCACTAAAGACAATACTGTTCCATTTCTGATCCCAGAGTGACCGTTGTCTGCACCACTCAAGGCGATTACGTCGGTGTTCTCGAGTTAAAGGGAGGACCCAGTGTGGCCGGTATGAAAACAAGCCAAAACTTCTCATTCGTCGGTAAACACTTCGCATGCCAATAGGTCTTCCGTGTTCTGCAAACCATTCATTTGCAATGGACCTGGTAGTGGAGAAACGGTCCCTTAAGGCCAATAATCTTAGGCGGCGATCTTCACGGTCTGTTGTTCTATGGCGGCGTCCAGTGCCCCTTGCTCTTTGCGTACGGCCTTCTCGAAGCCATGCCTGACAACACCTAACCACAGTGTCTACACTTCTTTGCACTCTTAACTGCAATTGCCCGAAAAGAAAGTCCAGCTTCCCGAAGTCCCACTATACGGCCCCTATCAAACTCACTAAGTTGACGAAATCGTACCTTGTCTCCATACTCTAGGCATCGTAACCGATCGTAAAGGATGTCAAGAACCAAAATCCGCCAACGTTGATTCTTTACTGCGGCTGAAATATTCATTTTTAGAGCGTTAGTGAATTAAAAAAAAGCAGTATAAAAACCGGAATGTCCAACAGATAAGGCTGAAAATTTTTTCACTTGTTATTTACAGTAAGATAAATACATTCGCCAACTTTTATTAAAATAAAACCATTTAAACTGGGTGTTCGGATTTATATGTCACTTAGTATATGTCTGTGTATACAAACTTATCCATAATGCCATCTATTCTATGTAAAGGTCCTAACCCAAACCCCGAAAAACACCCCCAAACCATAACAGACCCGCCTCCATATTTGACAGTGGGCAAAGTGTACTTGGGGTCCACTAGGACGTCTAACGTAATGATCACCATCTGATCCAAACATACTGAACTTGAATTCGTCACTCCCCTCTTCCAGTCACAGATGCTCCAATCAAGATGCAACCTTGCAAATTGCAATCGGTCCTTACGGTTTTTCATCGAGATAAGCGGCTTCTTAATCGTATGACGTGCAAATAACTTCAAATCATTCAATCTTCTACTTATAGTTTTCGTAGAAACACTGACAATTCCTTTTGTCTCGATTTCGGCTTTTCTTTGTCTTGGGGTTTTAAACGGATCTTTGGACGAAATTACTTTTATTAATCTAACTGATCTAGCATTTAGTTTTCTAGGCCGACCACTTCTCTTAGAGGCTTCCAAGATACCTCTTTGTTTATATTTGTTCAGTATTGCCCAGCTGCTTTACACTTCAGCTTCAAATTTTTGTCAATGTCGACTTGACGTTGACCATCTTTGTATAACTCAATGATCTTAGTTTTCACACCGAAAGAAATCTCTGGACCACGCGGCATGGCCTTAAAATCACTCAACTTATTCCACAATACTTGATGAACAGCAACTAATCCTCTTCAGACACGAAACTGTACTAAATAATGTTGAATAGGATTTGTCTACATATTTTTGTTCCTCATAAAAAAGTGCTTATATTCAGACTAGTATTGTGTTCATTGTAGATATTGTAAAAACAAGGAATTTAGTTTTTCTACTAATAACGCATTTGTTTATGGAGTAATGAAGTATGAATTCGTTTACTAAAGGTATTTAGGTAAATATTCATATTTGTCTATATACTTTTGTCCATTACTGTATATGCCAAAACTTATTAAAATCGGATAAATATACGTTCGTGTTTACCTTTTTTCTCACTCAGTATATAATTTATTCATAATGAAATTAACACTAATAGTAAAAGTAAACATTGTTAACATCTTATAATTCAACCCTTATATGATTATATTTAATACTTACATTCACCAAAAGTAATTATTTATAATCATAAATACTTATTCACATATAATAGAATTGTTACATAAAAAACTAAATAATTAAACATATAATAATAATTTATTCACATTAATTACAAATAATAGGTTATAAAAGGGAAAAAAGGCAGTACTGTATCATACAGAGAATAAAAGCACTACAGTTTGAAGACTACTGCTTGTTTTTTTGATAAATTGACTTGCTTTTGTTCTTAGTCTTAGGAAACGTAAATAATATGAAATATTTGACAAAGTGAAACTCCAACCGTTTTTGTTAAGTAACGTGATCAATGATATATTTTGTAATAGAAAATATAAAATAAACGTATTTGCGTCAAGATTTGAAAAAGGCAGTAAATGAACTTTACTGGAATTTACATTTTATGTGTGAAAAATTATATATCTCATGCAATAACCCTATACCTATATTGTTCAACCATCTTGTTTGCAAATGAAAACATATTTTCAAAATTCCGAGTTCTACAAAATAAAACTATGAAAATCATTTCAAATAAAAACAAATATGCTAGGATTAAGTATATGCTAGAACTACAGTGGTTGAATGTAAAACATTTCATATGTTACTTAGTTCTTATTTTCATATTCAAATACTCATTATCATAACTACGAAACTATAGGCAGTATGGATATTCAACTGCAAAGTTCTATTAGTAGCATAAACAGCAAATCTTCATTTAAAAAGCGAGTATTTGAATTTAATAAATTGAATAATGATATTAAACAGCGTTCGAATTTAGAAATGTTTAAGGTGAAATTAAAAAATCACTTTATGAATACTCAAAATGCATAGTGATGTAATAGACAAGAATGTAAAATTACAAAAAATTTGATTCAAAAAAAATGTGTAAACGAATAATTATACAAAATTGACATTGTAGCATTAAGGCTAGATAAATCTTCAACAACAAAAAATAGATTTCGAAATCTCCCTCTAGAAAAATGTTTTCAATGATTGAGATTCAGTCTATATGCTGGAGTTGGGAGTAAATTAGTTCAACCGAAAATTAATGTAAAAATACAAATAGTTGATCGTTGAAATATGCTCAGCTATTTTTGTGAAAATAGACTTTTCACATTGAGAAGAATTACTAGCTTGGAGCAGAAAGCATATATCTCATTCATGCAATAACCTAACTTGTTTTTGTTTCCTAAATAATCAGAATATCTGTAGTAAAGATTTGAAATTATACATTTTACACGATTTGCAATAGTTAATAATGGTTAATTTAATGGTTTAGCCTGATTGTAACTGCCCAAACACAACCGAGATAAAAAATTAATATGAATATATTTTTTATACATTCAGAACTATTTGTTGCAGGTGATCTGAAGCTTCTTAGAGAATTTGCTGTTGAGGCTGGTGCTTCTTTAGATGAAAGTCAGGTTAATCTACAAAATGTATCTGAAGAATTGGCCCAGCTATACCATCATGTGTGTACAGTTAACGGTCAGACGCCTACACGAGTCATTTTGGATCATGAAAAAGAGGGTATGACACCAAGTGAGTAACACTGTCTTTAATATAAAATTATACGTCATTCAAGTTCGCAATAAGCACTACCAGTATTGGTAATTTATTAATGTTGTTATAAATGACAGTTAAAACACCCTTAAAATAAAAAATAATCTAAGACATACTAAAATCATATATCCATCAGTTTGAACTGAAAACGGTTGTGGAGTAACATTTTTATTTCATTTAAGAGTGTGTTGAACGGAAATTGCATAGTAGTTTATTAAATCTACACTTCGACCGGGTGCGCCATCTTATGCTGGTATTGAAACATCGAATGACTTTGATATTTATTAACCGAGTGATTTGGTTATACGCGTTTCTGAAACGTCAATGTACTAAAATTTTAGTCATGAATCGCTTTACACCGAAACATCGCGCCAAAATAGTAACAATGTACATAGTTGTGTTAACGCAACGTGCATATCGTCGAAAATATCGTGGCAAACACTATCCGTCGTTTGGTTTCGAATTTTCTCGAGTACGGTACAGTGGCAGATCGTCAACATACCGTTCATCAACGACCAAGACGTTCCAATAAATTGGTTGAAGCGGTCAGAGACAGACCCAAAAGTGTCGTATCGTCACCGCGCTCAGCATTTTGGCATCAGCGGAACCACGTTGTGGCGCATTTTGAAGGATGATTTGTTTGTTTCCTTATAAGGTGCAGTTAACACAAAAAATATTGCCAACGGTCCACGTCGCTTAAAATACGCCCAAACAGTCGCTCGCATGGTTGATGCTGAACCTGATTTTTGGAAGCAAATTGTGGTGACCGACGAGGCCCATTTCACGCTCTCTGGCGGCGTTAATAAGCAAAACTGCCGCATATGCCGTTGTATGACCGGAAAGTGACTGTTTGGGCCGGCGTTTGCGCCAAAACCATCATTTGGCCATTTTTCTTCAACTAAAACGAAACAGTCGATGGAAATCGATATCGGTGGATGTTGGCTCATTATGTCTGCCCACAAATGCGTGAAAAAGGTCTTGATGGTTACTGGTTTCAACAAGACGGTGCGCCATGCCACACTGCAAATGAAACAATCCAGTTTCTGCAACGAAAATTCCCTGGACGTCTGATGTCAAAAAGAGGTGACATTGACTGGCCACCCAGGTCTCCTGATTTGACCCCACTGGACTCCTTCTTGTGGGGTTATTTGAAAAGTCAAGTGTACGTCAGCAAGCCCCAGACCGCTGAAGAACTCAAGGCAAACATTCGTACCGCAATCGCCGCTATACCACCAGAGATGCTCGAAAAAGTAATGGAAAACGCAGCAAAACGGGCAAATTTTGTTTTGGCCAATAAACGTGGCCACCTGATAGATGTTGGGTTCAAAAACTAGTCCCAATAAATTGTAAAGGACCATATTTAATAAAAATACCCGATATATAGAAATCAGTGTTTAGTTTTCAAAGTTATTTCATGTTTACATACTGACATAAAAGAAGGCCCACCCTAGAATCTAATATATTCTAAAGTATCTGATTCTTAACTCCATGCTCTTCTGGCAGCTAAATGAAACCACATTTGAAAACTTCCAACCACGGATTTATCGAAAACCACAGATTTAAAGAAAAAACGCCGAGAAACGTCAAAGCATTTGTCAAGGGAGACAACCTTTTAACCAAAACCTACTTCACCCAGCCTTCATCCTCTGCTCCCCAGGGTCATCCCCTTAAAAATTTTAAATGACAAGGGGCATCGAGTAACACCTTGTTTGAAAGGTCTTTCGAAGTCCTTTATTTTGACGTTTGATTTGTTAAAATCGGTCAATTCGTTTTCAAGGTAATCAGAAAAATCTTTATTAATCTTAATTCGTTTTCAAGAAAATATCACTTTTAATTTCGATAAGTGTTCAAAATGTTGCCCTTTATTGGCCAAACAATGATATGGGCGATGTTCAAATTCCTGACGGATATTTTCAAAAACATGTTTTTCTGTTCTTTTAATCAGTTGTTTTCGATAAATCCGTGGTGGGAAGTTTTCAAATGAACACCCTGTATAAATGACTATTTACTAACATTTTCGTCAACTCGGTGCAAAAAGGCATTTATAAACATGTTTAATTAAGCAGCCGTAAGAACATGGAACATTCCCATGACGTTTTTGCGCAGACCTAAAAGATCTTGAAACTTTAATTTAAAAATATATTTGTCTTAAACAGGCGAAAACGCTTTGGCCACATACATATCGATGTGCTCTTACGTCATACCATTTGTAAGCAGCAGCAAACTTGATGACTCAAGTGGCTTCACGATGTAATGCTTAACTTTCGTTTTAAATATTTTTTAATCTGTTTTTAACTTGTTCTTGTAATACAGCTGTGTATAGTTTGTATAATTTTGACCATTGTACCATTTATCCAGCTTTCACCATGTTACTGGGTGTTTCCCTCATCCTTAACGTAAACAACAATTAGCAACATCCTCACATACTACTCTCCTGATGATGATGGCAAAGACCATTGAAAGCTAGAGAGAATAAAAAAAGTATAAAGAGTCCTCCTTGCTTAAATTTAGTCGAAGTACCCAACAAAAAGCGGAAGCTTTAATTTTTCACCTAACTGGTCTAAACAACAATAACCAAGTTATATATATATATAACGGGTGATTTTTTAAGAGGTATAGGATTTGATTTTCAAAAAAACACAAAAATTTGAAAAAACGATTAAATCTTTATTTGAGTCGATCGAATGGTCGATATAATTTAATGTTTAAAGATTATTTCATGTAAATGTTGGCCGCGACTCCGCTTTAGATGGCCCATGCGCAAGGTCCAATTTTGGCACACTCTCTCCAACATATCGGCCGGTATCTCACGAATAAATGCTTCAATATTGGCTTCCAGTGCGTCAATCGTTGCTGGTTTATTCCTGTAGACATTAGCCTTAACAGGGCCCCACAAGAAATAGTCCAACGGCGTTAAATCACACGATCTAGGCGGCCAATTGACGGGCCCCAAACGTGAGATAAACTGTTCACCGAACTCGCCTCTCAATAGGGCCATTGTTTCGTGTGCGGTGTGGCATGTGGCACCGTCTTGTTGAAACCACATGTAAGCCAAGTCCAGCTCCTCCATTTTGGGCAAAAAACAGTTTGTTATCATCGCACGGTAGCGCTCGCCATTCACAGTTACGTTCCGGCCATTGTAGTCTCTGAAGAAGTACGGCCCGATGATGCCACCGGCCCATAATCCACACCAAACAGTGATTTTTTCGGGATGCATTGGTAGCTCTTGCAATGCTTCTGGCTGGTCTTCACGCCAGAAGCGGCAATTTTGCTTGTTAACGTACCCATTCAACCAGAAATCAGCTTCGTCGCTGAATACAATTTTTCGATAAAAATGTGGATCTTCCTCCAACTTTGCCAGCGCCTATTCACCAAATTGGAAACGTTGTGGGAGGTCGTGTGGCTTCAATTCTTGCACCAGCTGTATCTTATAAGGTTTTACACCCAAATCCTGTCGCAAAATTTTCCACGTAGTGGAGTAACAGGCCCAATTGCTGCGAACGGCGGCGAATCGACATTTCACGGTCATCACTAACACTGGCGGATACAGCCGCAATATTTTCTTCAGTCCTCACTCTACGTCTGCGTGTTGGTGGTTTAATGTCCAATAATGTAAACTGGGTTCGAAATTTAGTCACTAGCTTCCGAATAGCTCCTGACCAAATTGCCCATAAATTGGAAGCAGTGCTCGATACACTCTCTTAACCGAGCATGAATTTTGATAGTAAAATTCAATAATTTGCAAGCGTTGTTCGTTCGTAAGTCGATTCATGGTTAAATTATAGACCAAACTGAACAAGTTTGACAATGACACAAGACACGATTCACGCGTCATCTGTCAAAAACAGTGTTGCCAAAAAATACTAGCAAAAAAATCACCCATTATATATATATATGTGAGTGTGTATATGAGCAGTAGTCATTGCCATTGCCAAAATTAAGACGATTTTGGGAAAATTCGCTTTTTTACTATGAATTTCGAAACTTTCTAAGCAGCATTTTGTTGATTACTTAGATGCGCAACTTTTCCGCCATTGGTGAGGGTCGAGTTTGAAACACCCTGTATATACAGGACGTAGTCATTGCCGTTAATAACTAGTTAGCTGAAAAAATCTTTCGGAAAATGGTAAATTATTGTAAAGTGTACTCTTGAAACTTTATTTTCAAGCCTCGATGTTATTATTTTCACGAGCTACAAATAAATTCATATTCAATTACTTCATCTTAATGTTCTTACATAGTTGAATGTATATGTATGTATAAAGCTTAAGCAGTTCCTTAAGGCCATCTGCCCCGATACGAAATTTTGTGCTAAATTTAATACGTTAAGTTTCGTACAAAATTAAGGATAGTGAAATGCGAAATGCTTTCGCGGCCATCATCCAACGTTATTTTTTTGGTTGTTAGTTAGTCGTAAAACATTTTTTTTACTTGACGTTTGAAGATGCCAACCACTCGTGTTGGCGAAACACTCCAGGGATATTTCAACGAGTGCGCAATTCCAAGAGAAGGAGAGAAAAAGCATGCATACTAAGTGAAGGGGGCCATGTTGAACAATTTTTGTAATCATTTCGTTAGTTTTTATGTTGTTTAATTTTTTCAATTAAATTAATAATAATTTTGCAAGTTAGACAATAGAACGGTTTTTATTTTTTACTCAATAATGGCGCATCGATGGAAAACAGTCCAAGAGAGATCATTTATTTTAAATTGAACGGGGAATTCAAAAATAATTTTTATTTGGCAAAAAACCATTGGCGTACCATTTTTTTCTTAAAAAATATCGAAGTCAATACCCGTACGCACGCCACTGTTAAAGCTAAAAATTATTTTTGCATTGAAAAATATGCAACATTATTAACTTTCACTACGTACTAAATATCAGTGAAACACCCCGAGTTTTTGTAAGAAAACATTTTTTTACCATAGTTTATAAAGCAAACTAACATTAATTTTTCATGTAGATTCACACCCTTAAATATTCGCATATCATTAAGGAACACCCTGTATACACTCTTGACGAGTTCTGTACATTATATAGTATATCCAAAAGAGCATTAAACTATTACTGTTACTAATACTATATTATTATTATGCTATTTCTATTATTACTATTACTATCACTCACTATAACTATTAGGTTAATGACTGATAGACAAAGCTCCTATAGCCTACAGACGACATCGGCATAAACTCGTACTTTGGAGATTATTATTTCTTTTACTTCCTGTTTTAGTGACAGAAGCAGCGCCATCTATTGGAGAAATGTCTAAATTAGAACTGCTGAGGAGCCGACTGAAGAGTGATATTCCTCTTCATGATTTAGAGACCTTGAACGATACTGCCGTGTTGGCCAGAAATGTTTGTACTATCGTTGACCAGATCAAGCATTTGAGAACTGCCATTGAAAGCACCATCGAGCTAGCTAAAAACAAGCGGGATAAATCGGACGGAGCATATGAATGTAAGTCATTGAGATGTATTTACTGCACATGATAAACTATTTTCACGGATACTTTATTCTGTCACTTAGCGAGGTCTCAACCTTAGACTATGACCAAACTATGGTGTAAGATGTTTTCTGTTAAGAAATTACTAAATATATTTCCATATTCCAAAATTTTGATGAAAAATCAAGCTGGATTTAGAAAAAAATATTCCACAGAAACGGCAATTCAAATGGTGATGGAACACTAGAGAAGAAGTATAGATGAGAAATAATATATTTTAACAATATTTTTATACTTCAAAAGGGCATTTGAGACTATAGATAGGGAAAAATTGTTAATCAAATTGCGTCACTATGGCTTCAAAGGTATCACACATTTTATAAAATTATTTAGTAAATAGAAGTCAAAAAACTAAAGTTGGAAATATTATGTCAAGTGTTCAAAATATATCAATAGGGGTGCCACAGGGGAGTAAATTAGGGCCGTTACTATTTATTATTTATATAAATGATATCTGTGACATTTTAGAACACTGCAAAATTCAAATATTTGCGGACGCATAAGCATTTGGACACTGCTTTAGAACTGTTAAATAGTTATATTGAAAAAATTATGAATTGGTTAAATGTCAATAAACTTAAATTAAACACTAATAAAACAAAATGTATCTCAATAGGGAAACATTTAGGTGAAAATACAATTAGGCTCATGATTAATGATGAAAAAATTGAAGTAGTCGAGTCATTTAAATATCTTGGTATACTATATGTATGGATAGTAAGCTACTGCGCTTCACGAACATTATGAATACATTACTATATTTCAAAAATATTGAAAAAGATAAATTACTTCTATATAGTTTCCCATAACTTTAGTATGTATTCCAAAAAAATTGTGTATAACACAATAATTCTTCCCCATTTTTTATATTGTTCAACCATCTTGTTTACAGCAAATGAAGACATATTTTCAAAATTACAAATTCTACAAAATAAAGCTATGAGAATCATTTTAAATAAAAACAAATATGCTAGGATTAAGTCTATGTTAGAACTGCAGTGGTTGGATGTGAAAAATTTCATATTATATTATTTAGTTCTCGTTTTCATATTCAAATTAAAAAATGATTTATTACCACCACATTTAGAGAACTTCTTAAAATTATCATTTTCACAACTACGAAACTAGAGGAAGTATAGATTTTCATCTGCAAAATTGTAATAGTAGTATAACTAGTAAATCTATATTTCAAAAGGGAGTATTTGAATTTAATAAATTGAATAATGATATTAAACAGAGTTCGAATTTAAAAATGTTTAAGGTGAAATTAAAAAATCACTTTATTAATAATTAAAATACATAGTGACGTAATTTTAATTTTAATCGACATGAATGTGTAATTGCAGAAAACGGATTGAAGAAAAATATGTAACCGAATCCTTATACAAAATCGACATTGTAGCATTAATGCTAAATAAATCTTCAACAACAACAAAAATGTATTCGTGATTTTCTTCCAGCTCTTCGTGAGGAGAGCAGTGAATCCGAAATTCAAGAGCTTCAAGAACAAGTGATAAGACTGAAGAGTCTCCTGTCGACCAAACGCGAGCAAATCGCCACCTTACGAACCGTCCTTAAGTCCAATAAGAATACCGCAGAAGTTGCACTCACAAATCTGAAGTGGAAATACGAAAACGAAAAGAACATCGTTTCAGAAACTATGGTAAAGCTCCGGAATGAATTGAGGCTGTTGAAAGAAGATGCTGCCACATTCTCAAGTATGTCAATCACATAGTCTTTAATCCTTTTTAATTCAGTAGATTGCAGAGAATATTAAGGTTTCAATAAGTCACTCAAGGTTCGCTTATCGCAGTTCTGTATTGTACACGTTACGACGTCAGTGGCATTTGGTTTTCAGTTTATTACATCATGCTTATATCAGTATCCAATGGTCATTCGTATAAATATATTTTTCATTATGATCTTTGGATTAAGGAGACAGAAATACAACTTTTTGTGTGAATTTTCTTCGTATCTTGCTTAGTTTGGGGAGAGGTTTCTTTTGGAAATTATTGTTTTATCACTAATTATGTTAGGACAACAAATAAAGACTAAATTAGATTATATTAACATCTAAACTAATGAATTTTACTGAACTAAGGAATAGTAAATAGTAAGGGTTGCCTTAGGACACGATTGCAGCATTTATTAAACAACGTGACAGTCGTCAACTTAGTATTTATAGGCTATTAATTTATAATTTTTGTAAAGTGTTTTTAGTGATTATTTTTTGTGGCAGTATGGTTCAATTTAGTAATAGTGAAATGACAGATATGAATTTCTGTTATGGAATTGCTCATGGAAACGGTACGAACAGTTTGAATTGAAGAAGCTGTTTTAAATTAAATTGAAGCAAATCCTCATACCAGTACTCGGACAATAGCTGAAGAACTGAATATTACCCATGTCACAATGTGGCAGATCTTAAGAGACCAGATATTTAATCAATAGAGAAAAAGAACTGAAATTGGCAATACATTATCAAAGTTTAAAAACATTTCGGTAGGTGAGCCACAGGGTAGCAAATTAGGTCCATTTCTATTTATTTTGTATATTATTCCTGATATTTTACAACACTGCAAAATTCAATTATTTGCTGATGATACATTAATAGATATATCAAATAAAGACATTGAAACTGCAATAGAGCTGTTAAATAATGATATGAAAAACGTAATAAATTAAACTTAAACTAAACACAAACAAAACAAAATATATGCTAATAGGAAAATCTTTAGATCAAAATACGATAGATCTTACAATTAATCATGAAAAATTGTGATAATCGAATCATTTAAATATTTGGGCATATACGTAGACAGTAAATTAAAATTTGAAGGGCACTATGAATATATTATTTATATCCAAGAAAATAAATTACTTTTATAGAATTTCGCATAGCCTATTCTAAAAAAAATGTGTACAACACTATCATTCTTCATCATTTGTTATATTGTTCGACTATTTTGTTCACCGCAAATGAAAGGGTATTTAAAACTACAAATATTACAAAATAAAGCTATGAGAATCATCTTAAATAAAAATAAATATACTACAATAAATTTGATGCTGAAAGAACTACAATGGTTAAATATCAAAAATTTCATAGCCTACTTGGTTTTCATTTTCATATTCAAGTTAAAAAATCATCTTCTACCAAATCACTTAGAAAATTTTATTGTATTGGACAATGAGTGCCACAATTATTCTACTATAGGAAGTATAGACTTTCGTTTACAAAACTGCAGTAGCAATATAACGAGCAAGTCAGTATTTCAAAAAGGATTGTACGAATTTAATAAATTAAGCAGTGATATCAAGATGTGTGTCAGTTTGAAAATGTTCAAAAGGAAATTGAAAAAAAAACAGAATTCATAGTGGTGAAATTGTGTATCAAAATATGTAGTCTTGAAGATATAATATGTTTTGTGATACACTGTGTGATATGGATATTATGGGCATTGTCGCAATAATGCTAAATAAATCTGAAACAAACAAACAAGTCTAGCTTTTTCTGATTGGTCACGCAGTAGGATGATAGCGAATCCAGGTTTTCTAAGTCGAATATTGTTTGCAAATGAAGGTTGTTTTTCTCGCAATTCAGTCATTAACTTCCACAATAATCACATTTGAGCCGAAAACAATCCGCACGCCTCAAGAGAAAATAATTTTCAGGAACAGTTTTCTCTTAATATGTGGGTTGGAATTGTCGCTGACCATCTCATTGGGCCTCATTTTTTCCACCTAAACTTAATGGAGAAAAATACCAAAGGTTTTTAGGATTTGTTTTACCTGGACTTTTCGAAGAAGTTCCAGTCATCGAAAGATGGCGTATGTGGTACATGCACGATGGAGCTCCACCACAATTTAGTGTAGCGGCGCGGCAATTTTCGGATGAAAATTACCATAATCGCTGGATTGGGAGAGCAGGCCCACACCTATGACCCCCTCGCCCACCCGATATGAATCCCTTAGATTGTTTTCTCTGGGGATACCTTAAAGCGTTGGTATACACAACTCCTATTGAAAGTGGTGAGAATTTACTAAATAGAATCATTAATTCATGTGACGTAATAAAAAATACGCCAGGTATTTTCAAGAGAGTGCGTAATTGAATGATGAAGTGGCCAGATGGTTGTATTGAACCCGAAGGGGGGCATTTTGAACACTGTTATTAATCTATAAGTTATTAAATATTTGTTGTTGTTGTTACGTAATTACTTAATTAGTAATAAAAGATTATAAAAAAATAATTTCCAAAAGAAACTTTCTCTCTTTGTGTGGTCCAGGGATATGCAACTGAGCCGATTTTTTTATATTATAATAAAAATTGCACAAAAGCCAGTGGCGTATGATTTTTTGTTACACATATTCCCTCAGATCCCGCTCGAGACACCACTGTGTAGTCTTAGTTAGGGCTACATTGGCTCCTTAATGTTATAAATACCACCTCCAAATTACAACAAAATTAGGTAAAGGATATTTAAGAAATTTACGAATTATCATTTTTTTATTTTAACACCCTGTATCTTGAGACCTAAGTTCATATGAACGTTTTGTCTTAAAATTACTCAAAGAATCGTCTGTTAAATATATGGTACATAATTAACACCCTGTATAATATCTTTAAAATATTAGCAGCGCTACCATTTACCGTCTACAAAACTAGGAAAAGTAAGCAAGTAATCAAACTATGTAAGAAATAGGACGTCTTGAAATCGTCTAGCACTTGTACTTGGAAAAAATAAAGTATGTCCTAAAAGTTTTGGCACAAAATATTTATATTTTTTTTTCATGAAGAGATTTATTTAAACACTAACTAGTTATCATAATTTACAACTCACTACTTAACTAAACTACTACGAGCCCCTTCCCACTTCAGTTGGCCCACTTCGAGATTTGTACCAAAATATGCCTTTATAAACTAATCATGACGAAACTATTTACTTATAAAACAATTTATTTTCTCAAAAACATTTTAGATACACTGTAGTCGTAAAAAATACATATTTGAAATCACTTAGACCTATAACTAATAGAACATCTGAACAAATAAACAATGTGCGAATAAATGCGCGAAGTTAACAAAGCAACAATTGAAAGATTACCATTGGGTAACATCACCTTTATTTTTTATTACGGCTGAAATTCTTTGGGGCATAGTGTTAACCAAGTTTTGGCAAAAATTTAGTGTAAAACAATCCCAAATTTCTTGAAGCTTTTGTCTCACTTCGGTGATTGTACGAGCAGGATGTTGTCGTAGAACCTTTTTCATCTCGTGCCACCAAGTTTCAATAGGTGACAGATCTGGACTACTAGAAACCCATTTCAAAAGTGATACATTATTTTCTTAAATCCATTTTATAGCCTTTTTTGAGGTATGGCACGCTGCACCATCTTGCTGAAACACAAAATCTTGGCCGGATGTCAAACATTCTTCCATCACTGGTAAAAGCGATTCTTCTAAAATTGCCAAATATTTGTTTGTATCCATATTTCCATCAATAAAATGAAGTTTTCCTACTCCTTTTGATGACATACTGCCCCAGACCATAATGGATGCTGGAAATTTCACTTTTCTCTTCAGACAGTCAACATGGAAGGCTTCATTTTTTTGCGAATAACTCTACTGCGACTGTCACCAACACAAACTTCGAATCGGGCCTCATCACTCCATTATATTGTACACCATTGTTGAGGTGTCCAAAGTCTATGTTCTTCAGTCCATCTAAGCCGATTTTTCTTTTGCAGTGGAGGTAATAGTGGCTTTTCTTTGGCCTATACACAAGTTGTGCAACTTTAGGGTTTTTACTTCACTTTTTTTTATAAGAAAACTTACCTTCCAAGTGCTAAACCCAGTTTGTGGGCCTCTCTATGAGTTGTGGACCTCGAAATTTTCCTTCCAACAGCGTCACTCCACAGAGCACTTAATTGTAAATAATTGGCACGCCTGTTTTTCACGATTATTCTTCTTAATGCTCTTCGGTCGGCATTTGTGATATTACTTGTGATATTTCTCACACTGTACCGCGATAAGTCTAACAAAGTTGCAATTTCTGAGTTTGATTTCCCAGAATTAAAAAATTTAAGTATCAGTAACCGAATTTTCTCACTAATAACCTTTCCTCTACCCATTTTGAAAACCTTAACCACCCAAAACTATTTTAATCGTATTCTGACAGCTGTGATTAATAAAAACAATTGTCATGGCTTTTATTTTTCACAGTCACCTATGCGTTATAGACTTATTCTGCATTGAAATGAAAATAGGTTGATATGCTGTAATTGCAGCATGTGTTATTTTTATGCTGCAAATTTGATTAGGGAGTGATAAAGTTGGTGTTTTTTACTATATATTATCAAAATATTCATTGTTAATATTTTAAACCTATAACACCCTGCTAAATTTTTATTATTTGTGTTTGATAAGAAAAAAACTAAGATTTCAATAGTTGGGCCAACTGAAGTGGGAAGGGGCTCGTATACTATCGAATAATGCGGGGTGGCCCATTCTGCTCTACCAGACGTAACTTTCTTCGAATGTTTCTCATAAAGTCCTGGACGGAATTCAGATCAATTTCTCTCAGTTTTTCGTAAGTTCGCCGTACCTAATTATTCTTCATCTTGGGCTTCCCAGCCTCCATGATAAACCTTCCCAGACAGTAAATCCCAAATATCCTCTATTGGACGAACCTGCGGCAAGTTTGGACGATTATCGTTTTTGGGAACAAAAGGTATGTTTTGTGGTCGAAACCAGATTTTGGTATCTCTTGAGTAATGGCATGATACTAGGTCTGTCCAAAACATGATGTGGTCATTAACATAATGTTCGTGGACAAACTGAAGCAATTTAGAAAGCAATATAGCTCTGACTATTTAAAGCTGCACCCCTCACTCTTTACACAAAAGGTTGCGGTACACCCCTGTTGGAAATTGCGCACCAGTCAAGGATTTTATCTGTAAGTTTCGCTTTATGTTTGTTTCTAACATTGTCAAGGCATTCCTCTACGCTGCCAGTATAAAATCCGTCGTTTCCTTTCATTTAAGAATTACCCAAAATCAATACTTTTCGTCATCCAAAATAATGATTTTTCCATTGGTAAAGTGTACCCGCCCCAGTTGACGACAGCGTCTTGGTATATGAAGTAGTTGCGCTTGAGAATATTTGGGGCACTTAAGTCTCGTTCTATATTTAAGACCATTCCCCCACAATTCTAACAATATCGTAGTCTTGGAAGATCTGTATTGACGAGCCAGCTCCCTTGTTGACATTTCAACCTGATTTTTTGCTCTTCTCACTAATCTTTCCGACCCAAGTGCAGTAAATGCACATGGTCTTCCACTTTTTGAGAGATTCAAACATGGTAATCCCTGCTCGCACTCCGCTATTGTTCTATAAATGGTTCTGCGTGAAATGTTTTCATTCTGGAACATTTGACAGATTTCATCTTTGAGTACACGCCCCACCAACTTGTAGATACTTTTTCTTATTTCTAATTTATACGACATCTCAAAGCGAAAACCTCAAAATAAACAAATTTCAACTGACAGTAGAATAAGTAAACAAACTTTTCTTTGCAAAGGCAACTTAATATTATTTTGTGTTTGTTAAAATTAAATGAATTTTGTGCCAAAACTTTTAAGACATACGTTATAACATTAAAACTAGGAAATTAATCGCAGAAATGTCAAAAAATCAACTAATGTCAAACGCATTTTGATTCTCACTACAGAATATGAGAATAAGGAGACAACAAATGCATGACTATTATGTATCCATCGAAGAAAGAGACCAAACCTAAACATATTCACGTATACTCCACGTGATCGCGCTCCAGAACGCCGAGCACGTTGCAGGGCCGTACTAAGGAAACATGATTTGTGGTTCTACGATACGATCAAAAAGTACGCAAATTTTTCGCAGGGATGTATAGGGTCCAAACGTAAAGCAGGGAATTAATGTATTTTTTTAATTTAACTGTCATGACCAAAAAGAAAACAACTGTCTATTGTTGTTTTTAGTAGAAGTGTTTTATCAAGAAATTATACTCGAAATGTGTCGTCAGGCGCATTTATAAAGCAGGCTTTTAAAAAATAGCTTGACACATTAAAACGACAATTGCATATGCATACAAGTATACCTAACCACCACTTGAACAGGGACGTCAGTGTGCAAACAGTTAATTTTAATATTAGACTAAAAAATGATTAGTTAGGTGGAGTTGAAAGAAAAGGGATTTGAATACATAATAATATATACTAAATATTGTACAAAAATTTATTGCACAGACATTTTACCTCTAAAACCGGAAATACATATATTTGAAAATGAAAATCATTCTAGATCTGAGGCCGTGGAACTCCCACTGTCATCGAGATTTATAATTGAAGGGGCAACGTGAGTATCAATGATATCGTCTAATTCCCACATTTTAGGTTCGACCTTTTCTTTTACATGCTGATACATTTTCCCACTTATTCAGTGTTATTCTTTGTATAGCATCATGAAAAATATTTTTAAGATCAGAAAATTTAAAACATTTATTTTCAGCTGCAACATATTTTTGTATGTCTGCCCAAATGAGCTCAATCGGATTGAGCTCACAATGATAAGGAGGCAGTCGTAAAACAGTTTTATTTTGTTTTTTGTCCATTTCATCAATTATGTTCAGGTTATATTTATTTTTATGCGTCTTGACAATTTGTAGCAATTCTGCCTTAACCGTTGTATCATCATAATCAATCTTTTTATTTTTAAGGCATCCTTGAATTTCTGATTTTTTTGTTGACGTTCTTGAAATGTTCTCTAATTTTCTCGTGTGGAATGAAACATTATCTAATACTGTAACCGAATTATCTTCAAGCTTCGGTAGAGTATTTGAGAATTAATTTTCGAATGAGGCTCCATCCATTTCTTCATGGTAGTCTCCCGTTTCTTTGGATTCAAATGCCCATAAAGCATCGGACACAAATCCATCTTCATTACCGATGAGGCAAATTATCCATCGCTTACATTTTCCTAAAAATAATTCACTCCTGTTGAAAGCATTAAAAACCCAACAAAATGATTACTTGATTTCTTATCTCGATATAGTTTAAGCAAGTACAAAAACAAAAATAAATTATAATTTTAATTGAAATTCCTCGTCTTGTAGGTATTGAAAAATATGTAGGTGTCAGCTTTGCAAACAATGTCCTGAACACTTGAGTCACTCCTTCCTTGCATTTCATGTTTATAAATGTTGAGAGTCATTTGTTTTTCGCTAACGCTAGAATGAAGCATTTTAGCTCTTTTTTAGGCGGTGTGCAGCTAATATCAACGACTTCATCAGCTGTATCCGTATTTTGAGTTCTACGAAATTAAACTGACAAATCTAATAAGCACACAGTGATACCAGTATAAATCTGATGTCAACTCTGTACTGTATAAATATATATATAACATTAACGGCCAACCACCGATCCAACCTGCATGCACGGTCGTATCGTCTCCCACTTCACCCTCTATTTTGTCATTGGTTTTGTGTTTTTCTGCCCAATAACAGTTATGCTCAATCTCTCTTGAATTATATCAGTGTACTGATCACGCAGTAATCACTGTTTTGGTTTAGTCTCTTTCTTCGATACATACATAATAGCTCCTTCCACCTAGTCTGAATTCGCTGGTTCGTGACGATCCCAACTTTACAATTCGGAAGCGCGCAGTGCCTAGATCTTCATTACACTCAGACTTAAAGCTGCACTCCTATAAAATCCAATTGGGTAGCATCCAAAGGCTTGACTTCATAAATCAGACAATTGAGCGTTTTTCAACGTTTACTAACATCCTGTTTTCGAATGTTTCATCTTAATGGACTTGTCAATAAGCAGAACTGCCGCTACTTGACAGAAATCCCTACATTCACCTAAAGTGACCGTGTGGGCCGCGATGCGGGGGCGGGGAATTATCGGTTCTTACTTTTTTTAATATGAAAGCCTACGCACACTTACATTCAATTCCGAATATATGTACAGATGTTAGACGAAAGTCCTGATTTAACCCCTACGGACTTATTCCTGTGGCGTCATCTCTAATTTAAAGCTTACGCTAACAGGATAAACGAGTGCCGCGACCGCGGGCGCTTACATTTGGACGATGTAATTTTTGAAAAATAAATTCCCAAACTATGTACTTTAATAAACATATTTTCGTTGGGACGCCCTGAATTTCTGAGATGTATTTTCTTTACAGGTCTACGAGCAATGTTTGCTGCTCGTTGCGAAGAATACGTTACCCAAGTGGACGAGCTTCAGCAGCAACTTAACGCAGCAGAAGACGAAAAGAAAACGCTCAACCAGTTGCTCAGGTTGGCCGTACAGCAGAAGTTGTCGCTCACTCAACGATTGGAAGAAATTGAAGTGGATAGAGAGATCCGCAACGCGCGGCGACCTAACAATAGGTAATTTTGAATTATTCAATGCTGTCACGATGAACGAGGTTTGCTGGCGATTTGTGGGGCGTAAATAATGGCGTAATCTTCGTATATTGAGAGAGTTTTTATATCTTATCCCACAAGAAATAAAGTCTGGGTTTAAGAACAATAAATTATTTACGGGGGAATAACTAGGATTATACATACTAGGAACCAGGCACTTGCACTATAAGGATCCTATGCATGGGGATCTCATTACTTGTGGGAAAAAGGTTAAATTAGGAAAAAGTTAGGCATTGAGAAAATTTATGCTTGATCTAAACTGTATCCATCGAAGAAACAAAGTAAAATCAAACATATACACCCGTATTGCACGTGATCAAGAACTTAACCGTAGAAGACGCTACAGGGCCGTATCAAGCTATTGTGACTGATCTATCAAAAAATGTCGTACAAGATATGTGTTGCTGTAAATTCTATCAAAAGCATAGTAAATTATCAGGAATATACCACGCCTTTCTAATCATATTTCGACATTAGGAATCAGTGCAAAAAATTCTGTATTCACCATTTCAGCAAAATGTTACTAAAACGCACATGAAAAAAACTTGTGGACCATCTCAATTGAAATTGTTCATATTTTATTATTAACTTACATATATACCCAATAATATTTACAAATCAACCTTCTATTCACAATGCAAAGCAAATTTTTTTGAGCAAATAGAAACTACAGACGTAGTAGTAGTAGTACAAAAGTAGACTCCATAAAGTTTGTTAGTTTGATTGCTATTAAAATTTACATGAGAAATAGGAAGAAGGTCAAAATGGCACTATTATGCTTTGGAACTCCTAAATTAACCCTAATTTTGTGTAATTATAAATTTGGAATTTCCACATTAATAACTAGAAACTTACACTTTGATTGCAGTCTATAATGAACTTACCTGTCTTGCCAAAAAGCCCGTTAAACTGCCAGTCTTAATGGTATCAATCGATTTATATGCTGTATTCCGAGGAGCTTGAATCATCAGAATTGTTGATGTCAATTATAAGGGGTTCAACTTGGGTGTCAATGATATTGTCCATATCCCACATTTTGGTTTCAACCTTCTCTTGGACATGGTCAATACATGTTCTCCATTTTGCTGGCGTAATTCTATCGACAGCAACATCAAACAGTTTTTTAAGGTCAGAAAACTTAAAAGTGCTGTTATTTGACGCCACGTATTGCTTGATGTCGGCCCAAATCAACTCGATAGGATTCAGTTCGCAGTGATAGGAAGGCAGCCTGAGAATCGTTTTATTTTAGTTTTTGGTCATTTCGTCAACAATTTTTAAATCATATTTATACTTATGTCGCTTGACTATATTTATCAGCTCAGCTTTGACCATTGTTTGGTCGAAGTCGATCTTCTTTGAGACAAGCCACTGTTGAATGTCTGCCTTTTTGGTGGCCATTGTTGGAATTTTTTCCAATTTTCTGGAGTGGTACGGGGCATTATCCATCACAATAATTGCGTTATCATCAAGTGTCGGCAAAATTTTTTTGAACCAATTTTCAAATGAGTTACCATCCATTTCTTCGTGATAGTCTCCAGTTTTTTTGGATTCAAATGCCCACAATGCTTCAGGAACAAATCCATCTACGCTACCTATGTGGCAAATGATCAGGCGTTTTCCCTTGTCTGAAAGTAATTAGTTATTTTACTTCTCAGCGAGCGCACTAAATGACGAAATTAAGCAACTTACTCTTTTTAGGTTAGTGTAGGATAGGGTCTTAGATTAGTTTTTGGGTGAAGGAAATACTCAGAAACTTGGATGAGATAGCAAAACTGAGTTCGGAGCTTCCAAATCATTGATTCGATCAGAAAATGAATTATCTGCATCCAAAAAAGTTCATATACTTCGAAACTTACCTGCAGGATTTTTCAATCCCGTCGAAAGGCCATCTAAAAAAGCCTGCCTTGAGGACCTCACAGATCTGTCTACCCAAACCTTTCCCTGCATATGCCCCGCGTTCACCCATGTTTCGTCTAAATAATAAATTTTTCTTCCTTCAGCGCGGAATTGCCTAATTTTTCTAAGGTATTCTCTCCTCCAGATAACAGTTTCCTCCTTTTCTATCAATAAACTATTCCTTCCTCTTTTCAAAAATCGAAAGTCTAGTTCTTTCAACAGCTTATGGAACGTAGATCTTTTAAAATTTGGCAGGTCCTCATCATCATTCACTTGCTTCAATATTTTATCCATTGTAGGTATTTCATTCCTGAAGAAAAAGTGATGTACTTTTCTTCTAATGGCACTTTTGTCAAAGTCATCTATTTTTTCGATGATTTTTTTTCTCGCTGGATATGTTTTTGGCTCAGATAGTGAGTGATTTTGTCTATATTCCTTCAAGGTTTTGTAAACACTTGATCGACCTACTCCAGAAATTTCAGCAACCTTACATACGATATTTTCTATAGCCAATCCACTATTCTCTTGCATTTGGTTCTTGTAAATATTTAGAATAATTTGTTTTTCACCTGCGCTAAGATGAAGCTTTTTAGCCCTTTTGCTGGGTGGCGTTAAGCTGATTTCAACCACTTCATCAGCTGTATCTGTGTCAGACATTTTAGACTAATATTAAATTTCCGCAAGAAAAATCAAGTCAAGACGTGCATAAAACGTTCGCGCTCATAAACGGGTATCCGTAACTGATTACAATCCTGTGCGTGGTGACGAACCATCAACGTGACGCTGAGAGTTCCCTCTACTATGCAGCGTTGCCAGGCTTAATGTCACAATGATCATGTTTTATTGGGAAAATTGTCAGAAATCGCAGAATGTTGAACAGAAACATTACAAGAAGTCTAACCTTGAAATGTGAGGCTACAAATCGATATTCTTATAGGGGGGAAGGGTAGGGAGCTGTTATGGTTCCTATTAACCTTGGTGAAAGTTGGAAACGGTAATATCATATATGGCATACATTCGGTTGAAGGTGTGTGCACGGAAAATAGATTGCGGATAGGATTTTAATAGATAAATCTGCACAAAAAAACACAAAAGGAGATTTTTGTATTTCCCTGAAGAATATCTCAAGGTTATTTCAGATGTACTCATCGAAACTTTATGGAAGGATTATCGAAACCTTATTTTCAATTGCGATAGGGCCACATACCTCGACATCGCATTAATGTGAAAAATAAGACGATAGAAAAAAATTCCCTCACTGATGCTATCTCTTAGGAAAAATTTAACTATAAAGATTGCACAAAAATTTTCTTCACCTTTTTGAGCTTGTTTTCGCATCTCCGTATATGCCGTTCATAATTTGCTGCAGATCAAATTGGAATATACCTTTGTGATGCCATTTATTGTTATATAATGTCCTTTACAACAGTTATTGCACGTATTGCACCAACAGATTGATTTGTGATCCATGCGAATGTGATCAACCACTCTGGCGAAAACTCGCCGAGCGTGGCAACCGTGCGACTTTGTCTGGAGGCTCGTCGCTACAAGCCAATCAGGAAGAGGCCGACAGAGCGCCATGGCTACCGATCACGCGTTGATCACGAATCAACCACTGTTTACGATTACTTTGTAGCTTCGTTAGATACACTTTAGTGATATTCAGAATAACGCATACATTTTCAAAATTATTTCAATTTTATTCACAATAGGTGTTTAAATAGGTTGCCATTATTTTCTAAACATAAATATGATGTTCTAACAGATAAGAAAATGAATCTTTTCTTAAAATTGTAACATCCTGTAGCTCACAAGTTAAGAGGTTTAGGACATACAGTAATGGACAAAAGTTCATAGACAAATATGAATATTTACCTAAATACCTTTAGGAAACGAATTCGTACTTTGCTCCATAAACAAATGCGTTATTAGTAGAAAAACCAAATTCCTTGTTTTTACATTATCTGCAATGACCACAATACAAGTCTGAATATAAGCACTTTTTTATGAGGGACAAAAATATGTAGACAAATTCTTTTCAACGTTAGTTTAGTACAGTTTCGTGTCAGAAGAGGATTAGTTTGTGGTATAAGTTGAGTGATCTTAAGACCATGCCGCGTGGTCCAGAAATTTCTTTCGATGTGATTGAGTTATACAAAGATGGTCAACGTCAAGTCGGCATTGCCAAAAAATTTTAGCTAAAGGGTAAAGCAGTTTTGGCAATATTGAACAAATATAAACAAAAAGGTATCTTGGAAGCCTCTAAGAGAAGTGGTCGGCCTAGAAAACTAAATGCTAGATCAGTTAGATTAATAAAAGTAATTTCGTCCAAAGATCCGTTTAAAACCCCAAGGCAAATAAAAGCCGAAATCGAGACAAAAGGAAATGTCAGTGTTTCTACGAAAACTATAAGTAGAAGATTAAATGATTTGAAGTTATTTGCACGTCCCCCAAGTAAGAAGCCGCTAATCTCGAGGAAAAACCGTAAGGACCGATTACAATTTGCACGGTTGCATCTTGATTGGAGCATCTGTGACTGGAAGAGGGTACGTTTCAGTGACGAATCCAAGTTCAATATGTTTGGATCAGATGGTGTTCATTACGTTAGACGTCCTAGTGGACAAAGATTGAACCCCAAGTGCACTTTGCCCACTGTCAAACATGGAGGCGGGTCTGTTATGGTATGGGGGTGCTTTTCGGGGTTTGGGATGGGACCTTTACATAGAATAGATGGCATTATGGATAAGTTTGTATACACAGACATACTAAAGCGTATCATGTTACCCTATATGGAAGAGAATATGCCCTTAATATCAATCTTCCAGCAAGATAATGACCCGAAGCACACTTCAAATCTTGCAAAGAAATTCTTTCTGGATGAAAAAATAGCAGTTCTCAAATGGCCTTCACAGTCTCCCGATATAACCCCATTGAAAATCTATGGGAATACTTAGATAAGCAAATACGAGATAAAAGTTATTCAAAGAAGGATGAACTTTTTGCCGCTTGGTGTATGAATAAAACAAGTTAAAAAAGAAATACAGCACAATATTAATTTGTCTATATACTTTTGTCTATTACTGTATATTTATATAAACTTTTCTTTCTAAAATGAGCTAAGGAATAATATCCTTTATTTTTAGCAATCAATTAAATTACACCCTGTACATTTATTAGTAGTCGGTGACATCAACTGACAAAATATGTGATAGTGTTTTTCAATGTTTAACAGGAACTTCCAGCGTGCCGGTAGAAGCCAGCGTGACATGTTTTAGCGGCAAAGGGTAAGACGTCGTCTGGTCTACGTCATTGCATTTATAAGTACGTTCTTTAAATTTTAAGGGCGTAGGGTCATTGATAACGAAAACTTTCGAAAAATACGCCATGCACTCATCTGTAGTTTTGTCTTACAGTTGAGTCAGGCATCTGTTTGTTCTAATTCAATTACTGTAAATTTTGAAAGTTAATATTTTATGGAACTAGTACTACTTTTCTAATTTCACAGTACTAAACAATACACAAATAAAGGACTTTCAACGAGAAAAATATTTCATCGTCAGCGAATTCTTTCATATTGCTTCGATAATATGCTAAAACTTCATCTTGTCAAAACGTCTTTTATTTGTGATGAAGCTGATCTTTAATGCTGTTCCAATAGCTATAGAACTAATGCTTCTTATGAAAACGCCAAAAGCATATATATATTTAATAATTAGAATTTTTGCTTACAACATACGATAACTAAAACAAATCTGTACCCCAGAGCCAGACTAGGTTAATTCCATTTCTGTCAAAAATGAGTTCAATATGTTAAGCTTATAATAATATTGTTAATTTTCATTTGTTACATTCAGCATCCATCTATCTGTAATAATAAGGAAGTTACTGCTTTTTAACTCATGTCAAGTCGCATACAATATAATGCAAGAAAAATATTTCAAATACAATTATCTTAAAACTACTTATTTGGACTCAACCTAGTCTGACTCTGAGGTACAGAAATACATTGCAGAGATAACCTTACAATTTCAGTTTGATAATAATGAGGTATTTTTTTTTGTTTTATTCTGCCTTCACTGTTCGTATTACCTGTGAATACATTACGATCTTACGTTATTGAACTTCATGCTGGGATTGAAAGAAATCTTTATGTAAAAAAGTAATGCAATTGGTATTAAAGAGTTCTATGGCTTATGGGATGCACGATTTTCAGTAGTAATTAATATTAACGAAAAATTGGCGTTGATTCTGAAATGGTACTAAAATTCGTTATGATTCTTTAAATAAGTCCAAAGTTGTGATACATTAAAACATGCATGAATGATTTTAGGTTACATAGTACTTAATTCCAAAATTGGTGCAATCTAAAAACGGAAATTCAGAAAAGGGTTTTTAGAAACAGAATATCTGTCCAAGTAGCGGTTCATTAGTCTTCTAGGAATATTTGCTTCCATTTGTTTTCCTGATTTTCAAGGTCATAGTGGTAGCAGCTAGTATATAGGTATTTTCATAGATGTGACTAAACTTACAGAGCTTTTCAATAAGGTCCAAGTTATTATTTGAACGAGTCTATAGCTTGAAATTCGGGGTGATCAAAACGATGTATTTTACTATTTAACGAAGTGACAGAATTAAATATGTAAGATGTCAGTTGGGCAGGCTGTTAAAGTTGAGCGTGTTTGAACATTGAATCGCCTATTACTCATCAACCAATGATAAAATAGTATAGGTCAGTTTTGGAAGTAATAGAAAAGATGTTTCATATTATAAAAGTCATAGAGCAGACGAAATCGGAAAAATCATATTTGTCCTTATCAGATTATTTACGGTTTTTGAGCTATCGCCATTTTTAAGGATTTGTGGAATATCGCTACTTTTGAGACTGTACTATTTTTTTGAAGTTGTCTTTTGTTATTTTTCAATCAGATTCACAGGATTTGCTCTCCAATGATGTGCGCTGGAATAAAGCTATGAGTGAAAATTTAGTCCCGTTAATGTAGGTACAGCAAGCGTCTAATTTGCAATTTTGGCAAATGTCAAAAAGATTCCAGCATATTCCATGAGGCCTGGACAAAAAATTAGTAAGCGGTTAAAGTGCCCATAAAGATGAAAAACTTCTCGATACTATGACCTTCCAAAACAATTTCAGAAAAAAATAGTATAGTCTTAAAAGTAGCGATTTTCCACGATTTCTTAAAAATGGCGATAACCTAAAAACCTTACACAATCGGATATAAGGTTTTTTATTGCAAATATCAACCCCTTTCGTTTGCTCCATAACTTTTGGGACACATTGTATACTCAGATAGATCCTTCCACGAGATTTATATAACATACTATAGCATTTGGATGATTGGCTATTGAATTATAAGTGAGCCAGTATTTATAAGGGTAGTAATTATACAGTAATGGTAAATAATTCAACAGCAGATTCCTTTCAAAGAAATATTGAGATTAATTTTCTTAGTCCGAAAGTCAAAGGCAACCAAGGGTGATAAGCTTATTGTGATTTTTTTTTTAATTTTGCCCATCAATTTGGTATTTAGTCTTCGTTTTTAACGAAATTTGGCATATATTCATCTCGTCAGGCACAGCCTACTTAAAAAATATTTTAGCTTAAGAAAATAAAATTTTATCTCGAGTGCATTGAAAACTTTAAATGGAAATCGAAAAGCGTGAATCATAGCGGGATTCTTAAAGTATACATTTTTTAAGCAAACACGATTGCACACTGCAAATTTTAAATAAAAAATTAAATTATATCAAGCGTAAAAAAATTACGAAGTTAGTAAAAACAGAAAATGTTGCTGCTCGATAAGATAATTTGAAAAAAGATAAATGTTTAGATTTGCCATATAAAAAACACTCATATGCCAAATTTTGTTAAAACGAAGAATAAATGCTAAATTTATGGCCAAAATTCAAAAAAATTACAATATACTTATCGTTCTGTATCTTGGCTGCCTTTGACTTTCGGATTAAGAAAATTTAACTCAATCTCAATATTTATTTGAAAGGAATCTGCTGCTAAATTATTTACCATTACTTATGTGACACCCTGTATACATATTTTAGGCTTACAAAGTCCCCCATCTTATTCAAAATAATCTTCCAAGATGGTGGTCAACCGCCATTTTGAAATTTTCAACTGCCAATTTTGGGCTAAAAGATAGCATTCGTGCATCAGTTTCTGCACCCCAAATTTCAGCTTGATCCATTCAAAATACGAGTTGAGGGTGGCCTATTTGAAAAGCATTATACATTATTTTATGGTATTACTCAATATCTATATTTTAGTAGCAATATTAGCATTTGTCTATGTTATTTAATTCATGTAGATGTAGATCATCTATTAACTAACTCAATTTTATAGTAGCAATTAATCCATTTTATATTTCAATGTGATGTTTAGAACTTTTATTTATCTTTTATAGCGGTGGTGATAAAAAACAAAAAAAGAATGTTAAAACCTAAAGAAAAAACATGTATTCTGTATGTACTATCATTGTTGAATGATTATAGATTTACACGTTAGAACATATTTCAAAAGTACCAGCTACTCTAAAGGTGTGCGATTTAAGGCAGATAGTTTGTGTGAAAAATATTTGAATAGCAACCAAAACAACAGATAAAGTTCACAAACATCAAATTCAACACAAAAGGGGGAAGTCTTTAGTGTGGGATCGGTATTGTAAAAGGCATCATATCCAGTGGCGTAGCTACCTTGGGTGGCACCCGGTGCAAAAGATGGTGGTGTCAAAAGCAATAATTTATAAACGTCATGGGTCATTTAATATTGATATTCAAAATATTGAACAAATAACAAAACACAATAAAAACTAAGACAGAAAAATTAGAATTAAAATCTCTTCAAAATTCGTATTTGTGGCTAATATACCAAGATTGTTAAGCTGCGATTGGGTCATTGTTGCCCGCAAATAGTTTTTTTATTAATTTTTGTTTACTGAAACTCCTTTCACATAAAGCTACGGATACGCAAATCGTCATGAACAATTTTAGTGCAATCATAAGATTTGGAAGAGATTCTGTAAAATCCTATTCTACAATAAACTTTGAAAAATCTAGAGAATCAGAAACTGTGTAGCGGCTTTTAAGTGTCTTCGCAGTATTGGTATCTCCAAAAGTAATTCTGTTTCTGGGACCTCATCATAAAAATCAGTAAATTTGGATATAACTAATTTCAGTTCTTCATTATTCGCCAAAAGCAAAGTATTTGTTTGTACTCGTACGATCTCAAACAATGAAGAGACTTCGATCTTGTCTGGAATTCAACTCTGAAAAAATTGTCACCGGTTGGGTGTCACCCCAAAAAAGAACACACCCAGTGCGGCCCGCTACAAAAATTAAAAGCAAACTAACTACAAGAATACAGCATCGAGACTTATTTCTGGAGCTACAGAAAATTTTGTTGGTAAAAGCAAATTATGAGCTAGTCACTATTGCAGATAATATGACAAACTGCTCATCAAATTAAGCTTCATATCCCATAACTTCTCGGCATTTACACGTTTTTTGCATTTAATGCATCATCTATACAGGGTGTTTATAAATGCAAAGTATACTTTTTCTTAAAAAATTCAAATGGAATTCCGTGTATATTTTTATGGTTTGGCTTATCTTTAATAAAATTTTTCACTTAATTACAGTTTTACAGAAATTACAATTTAAAATAAATAAATACCTAATAGGTATTATTATATTCCTAAAATATGACACAAAGACCTTATGATGGTATCTGCGCGTTGAAATCCAACAACAAACCATGAGAAAAACCTGGAAAAAACCCACGGTCCATTAGTTAGGTTGGAGAATATCAGTTATATTTTTCCTTTAAGGATATCCAACCAAATTTGGTCGCAGTTCAGAAAAGAATTCGACTGTAGAGAGCAGTCCATTTTCCTGATAAAGAGCGTTTAATTTTTCAAAATAACTTTTAGATGTCCATCGACCAATCCCACACTGAAAGCTCACCCTGTGCCTATTCAAGCTAGAAAATTGTGGTTATCTGCCAGAAAGTTTTGTTGAAAACACATTTTTTTCGGATGACATGAGAAAGCAGCCTTGTTTAGAAAACGAGTATGGTGCTCGATAATTAATATTATCAGTTTCCGTTGGTTCTGAGTCCATATTTCTCATTTACCCTCCTTCCGAGCCTATGGACCACGGAAATTCCCGTCCCTTTTTTGATATTAAATCCTCAAAGTATATTGAAACAATACACGTAATAACAATTTACGACTGTCTTGTAATTCGTCCGTGGATTGCCAATATTGCCTGCCATGAGTGAAAATATTTGGAAAAGAATTGCTCATTTACTTGATAGTTGTAAATCGTGCACTTAATCAAAATTAAGTGTTTTTTGACTCAACCTGGTAGCTATCAGGCTGTAACTTTGTTTTAAAATACATGTTAAATTTTATTTATAACACATTGCTTTTTGTGGTTAATGTTACTTATTTAATGGTACCTAATATTTTTAATAAAATTATTTATGTGAACTTTGGCATGTATTTCATTTTAACCATTTTGGATGGATGGATCTTGCGTAGATAGACATGGGCGCCCCCAGGGGCAGGGGCGGTTATGAAAGGTTCAATCGAAGAACTCGGTGCAAAAACCAGGTACGACCAATTTTTATCAAAAATTGCTTTTTAATTTACTAAGCGACATTGGAAGTGTTAGACCCAGAAAAATTAATTTCAACTTCAACTGACACGTTCAATATCTTCGTTACTATTAGAGTTGCAGAAAAAAGTTAAATATAAAAGTTTTAGGCAGAGATAAGTGCTACAACTTACAATCATTTTTAGCTATACAGAGTGTCCCATAAATTAGTGGAAATACAGCAGACGCTCGATAATGTAAACTAATTTAATCCAAGTGTGGTTCACATTATCGAAATGTTTACATTAGCGAACGTGATTTATATAATATTTGATTTATTAAAAGAATCCATACTATTTATAACAAAATAAACAAATATTCTAACAGCGATAAGTATTTTTTTAATTGAAAGAAAAATAATTAACAATTTTTGTCTGCGTAAATTTCCGCTTAGCATTGTCTTCCAATGCCTGCGCCCGTAATTTACGAAGAACTAAAATATCCGTGTATGAAACTTCTTTTCTGTCAGCCCAATCTAAAGCTTGGTTAAAAACTTGTATAGCTTGCGCGTCAGTCACTACACTTCTGACTTCAATGGGATCGTTCTCATCATCCTCACTGTCCATATCCTCCTCCTTATCAGCATCATTCGTCTGCTTATCTTCGTTCCATAAATTAATATCAGCAGGAGTACAAATAATGTTGGTATTCACTGTTTTCAATAAATCAAAAACATCCAATGACACACTAATAACATTATCATTATTGGATCGCAAACGTTCTCTAATTACGCTTAAGGGGACATCGTCTTCTTCATCATCTTCATTATTGGTACAAAAGAGATTGTTCCAACATTTTTGAATAGTTTGCTGGTTAAGTTCATTCCAGGCCATATGTAAATCTAAAACAGCTTCTCGTAATGTTACTTTTGTTTAAAGCCTCAGATAAGTTTTCAGGATTCTTTGATAAGACAGACTAAAGTAGAAACTTCCTATAGTATAGTTTGGTGAGTCTTATTATATTCTGGTCCATCGGTTGAATTAACGGTGTTACGTTGGGCGGCATGTACATGACAAAAATTGACCCATCCCTGCTCCTCAGTTGTTGCTCGGCATTATCCAAAAGTAACAACGCTTTTATTGGAAGCTTCTGTTGTTTTAGGAAACCTTTTACGTACAAATTGAAAACACATCTTCAAATTATGAATAGAGCATTTGTGATAATTGATTGTCATACCTGAGGGACAAAACACCTGTGGAACCATTTCAGGAATATACTGCTAGTCATCCAAGCGGCTTTTGAACAGTCATAATCAACAGGGATATTAACATTTTTAAATGAGCGCGGATTTTTTGCTTTCCCAATTACCAGTGGCTTTATTTTGTGTGAACCATTAGCATTAGTGCAGGCTAGAAACGTTATTCGTTGTTTCTCCGGCTTTCTTCCCGGGGCAGATTTTTCAAATGATGCAGCATAGGTTTTCTCTGGTAACATTTTCCAATAAAGGCCACTTTCATCTGCGTTGTAAATTTGTTCCATTCTTAAATCTAGCTCGGTAATTGTTTTCATCAATTTTTCTTTGAAAGGCTGCACTAATTGTGGTTGTGCTGATAATTTTTCACCAGACAGCAGTCGAATTCCATATCTTGTTTTGAATAGTTGTAGCTAGCCATCACTAGCTACGAAATTTTCAGTTTCTTTCAGTTTTTCATTTAAGAGTCTCGCTCTCTGTTTAAGTACTTCGCCACTAACTGGGACATGATTTTACCGTACTTTTAAAAACCACTTATACAGGGATTTTTCCATTTTAGGTGTCTTCGCATTTTTCAAAGTTTTTCTTTTTCCCGGACCTCCAAATGTATTGCACGTTCTTTGTAAAATTTGAGTTTTCATACGCTTAATTTTACAGATTGTTGCTTTCGATACTCCATATTTTTTTGCTAACTGTGTCACTCCCGCACCTAGTGCAACTTCGTCTATGATTTTCACTTTCTCACACAACTTTAAACACTTTCTTTTATAGGATGTGGATGCCATAGTCGTAAAATATATTAACGCGTGCAATGTATTCACTTACGTACGTATAAACGTATCCTAAACGATCATACGACTGACCGAGTTTGTCGTATTTTATCGCAGAGGTGAATCCCCTACACTCTACATCATAAATCGGGGACTCCCCGACGCCCGATATAAATCATCGAGGCTTCAGCATTTTACCGTCGCGCTGTTTCCGTGCGCCGAGAGTTGTTTACGTTATCAAGCGTACAAACGTTATCGCGCGTTCCGTTTGATCCTATAGAACGAAGTTTGTGTTTACATTAGCGCAAGTTTTCATTATCCCGTGTTTACGTTATCGAGCGTCTGCTGTATAAACTTTAATTTTTTTAAATGGGGCAACCTGTATTTCTGTTGATTTCCAGAAGCGCATTTTCTTTGCCATTCTGCCAATGTATGGTTTATTTAAATTGCTCGCCATTTTTTATAAACGCATTTCAGTAGTTGTTTAAAGCACATGTGTTCAATTCGTCATGGAGCGCTACACGATCCCCAACGCGTCCGTATTGTTAAAAAGTTTTACTTAATGTGCCCAGTGTCACCACCATTAGTCAGTTAGTGTGCAAATTTGAACAAACAGGTGAAGTTAAAGACTTGCGAAGGTCGGGCCGTCCGGAAAATATCGAGAGAGTTTTTGAAAGTGAAGTGGTGCGCCCTGAGACGTCTACCAGACATCGTTCTCAAGAAATGGGTATTCGTCGCACGTCATTATGCACTGTTTAAAAAAAAGACTTGCATTTGCGGCCATACAAAATTCAATAAACTCAAGAACTACCGCCTAGTAACCATGAAAATCGCCGACAATGCAGTTATGAAATATTGCAGCTTAATACCCAAAATAACAATTTTTACAGACAACATATGGTGCAAAACTTTCTGGCTCCTCAAATCCAACAATTTAGCCTGGAAAACATGTTCCAGCAGGACGGAGCAACATGTCACACAGGTAGGGAAACAATGAATCTTTTGCGAACAATATTTCCAGCACGTTTAATTTCTCGATTTGGTGATGTCAACTGGCCAAGCAAGGTCACCGGATTTAACGGCTTCGGACCTTTTTTATGGAGATTTTTGAAAAATAGGGTTTATGCGAACAAACCAAATACTGTAGAGTAGCTGAAGAACAATATTACAAAAGCGATTAAAAATATTCCTCCCGAAACCTGCCAAAAAGAGATTGAAAATGAGGGCTCAGGTTTGCGCGATTTCTAACGGGTGATTTTTTAAGAGGTATAGGATTTGATTTTAAAAAAAACACAAAAAATTTGAGAAAACGATTGAATCTTTATTTGGGTCGATAGAACGGTCGATATAATTTAATGCTTAAAGATTATTTCATGTAAATGTTGGCCGCGGCTCCGCTTTAGATGGCCCATGCGCAAGGTCCAATTTTGGCACACTCTCTCCAACATATCGGCCGGTATCTCACGAATAAATGCTTCAATATTGGCTTCCAGTGCGTCAATCGTTGCTGGTTTATCCCTGTAGACATTAGCCTTAACATGGCCCCACAAGAAATAGTCCAACGGCGTTAAATCACACGATCTAGGCGGCCAATTGACGGGCCCCAACCGTGAGATAAACTGTTCACCGAACTCGCCTCTCAAAAGGGCCATTGTTTCGTGTGCGGTGTGGCATGTGGCACCGTCTTGTTGAAACCACATGTCAGCCAAGTCCAGCTCTTCCATTTTCGGCAAAAAAAAGTTTGTTATCATCGCACGGTAGCGCTCGCCATTCACAGTTACGTTCCGGCCATTGTCGTCTTTGAAGAAGTACGGCCCGATGATGCCACCGGCCCATAATCCACACCAAACAGTGAGTTTTTCGGGATGCATTGATAGCTCTTGCAATGCTTCTGGCTGGTCTTCACTCCAGATGCGGCAATTTTGCTTGTTAACGTACCCATTCAACCAGAAATGAGCTTCGTCGCTGAACACAATTTTTCGATAAAAATGTGGATCTTCCTCCAACTTTGCCAGCGCCCATTCACCAAATGGGAAACGTTGTGGGAGGTCGTGTGGCTTCAATTCTTGCACCAGCTGTATCTTATAAGGTTTTACACCCAAATACTGTCGCAAAATTTTCTACGTAGTCGAGTAACAGAGGCCCAATTGCTGCGAACGGCGGCGAATCGACATTACACGGTCATCACTAACACTGGCGGATACAGCCGCAATATTTTCTTCAGTCCTCACTCTACGTCTGCGTGTTGGTGGTTTAATGTCCAATAATGTAAACTGGGTTCGAAATTTAGTCACAAGCTTCCGAATAGCTCCCTCAGTAGGCCGACCAAATTGCCCATAAATTGGAAGCAGTGCTCGATGCACTCTCTTAACCGAGCATGAATTTTGATAGTAAAATTCAATAATTTGCAAGCGTTGTTCGTTCGTAAGTCGATTCATGAATCAAATCCAAGCGAATAACCAAAATTTCTGTGTTATGTGCCGCGGTTATAATATGGTTCAAGATGACACACGGGTTGATGACGTCAGTTAAACGAATCGCTTGAACGCGTTGGTTTTAACCGCGGTTTTGTTGCAAGTTGTTTATTTTAGAAGAGCGCGTATATAATCTCTAATTATTTTTATTATCACTTAATAATCGGTGCTTTTTCGTCTACAACTGTATATGGAAAGTTTAAATAAGAAAACTTTCATAATATTCATGGGAGAAATGTTTTTTCAGATTTTTTTTTTAATGATGGAACCATGGCTTTGTAGCTGTGATAACTTTCAATTCTCTAAATTTTTCCGCATGTCAAAGAAAACATTTATTGATTCAGTAGAAATGATGAAAAAAGAAATTAGCAAAACCGTATACAGGTGGATATCATCTAGTGAGTTTATATGGCCATATTTTAATATTCTTGTGGTATATGGCTACAGCGGATACTTTGTTAAGCATAGGAACTACATTTAAAATGTCCCCAACAACCGTAATGAGTATAACTAATAAGGTGCTTATGGTGAAACTGAAGTCAGCCTGTATCATTTTTCTCAAAAATGAAGCTGAAGTACAATAACAATATCCAATACCCGGCAAAATTCTAACTTGTCACATTTCAAATAATAACCAGAAATGTAAAACTACCCTTGAGTTGGGTAAATACCACAATTTTGCGGTGATAACTATGACATATAACAGCTGATTCGTGACGTCACGGATCTTATAACCAAACTGATAACTACACTCGCTTGAACGGATTGGTAAATACCAACCCAAAATGGTAAATACCATTTCCATTTGGTTATCCGCTTGAATTTGATTATGGTTAAATTATAGACCAAACTGAACAAGTTTGACAATGACACAAGACACGATTCACGCATCATCTGTCAAAAAGAGTGTTGCCAAAAAGATACTAGCAAAGAAATCACCCATTAGATGCGGACATTTGTCTGATATTATTTTTCATACATAATTTATAAGTTTCAATCAAAGATTAAAATGGAAAAAAAATTGGACGTATTTTATTTCATTCCACAAATATTCAAGATACAAACCAATCAGTTACATATCGGCCACCTGTACATTTGACTTCCCGTATCTTAAACTTTAGACAAAATATGTTTTATTGTACTGAGTGATGGAAACAGTTGTAGAAATTCATATACAACGTTTTTTCTGTACATACTTCGTTCGAGACATTCAGGGTGAGTCAACACAGAAAGATGTTATTTTCACGAAAAATTTAAATCAAACACCCTGTATATTATAACCAACGCATCTCGTAGTGCTCTTATAGTTTTATTAAGCATTGCATATTCCCAATTCTAGTATTTTCTGATATTATATATTCAATTAATATGTAGTTAATCTGTTATTTAAAAACTGAAACAGAATATTTTTCAAAGGAAGAATATCACAATATGATTTATCTAATTTTTGCAATCATATTTATGTAACTGCAGTAGGTACCTCCGATATCACAGACATTAATAATTAAAATGAATTACCGTTGCTAATACAAACAGGTTTGGAAGAATTCTCAGAAGCGAGTTCGGAACACGGCCAACTTCAAATCCTAGAAAAACGTCTATCGTCTGGTAGGCAATTGTTTTTAACGGTCGTCGCGTTTCTTCTAGACCGGCTTTTCGGGAGCGTTATTTTCAGTATTTTCAAAGAGAAAATTCGGTCGCACCCGGAAAAGTGTGTTCGTGGCATGTAGAGTAAGTGTGTGTCAGTTTTTGTAGTGGTTTGCACATTTGATTACGGAAAGAATGAAGGAAAACTTCAGAGATACCGCGGACTTCTTACACTGAATCTTCAGCACGCTAATTTGTGTGTTTTCGGAGGGAAAACTGTATCGTACCTAGAAAAATGTGCTAGTCTCATGTGGAATAAGTGCTTGTAGTGATTTATACCTTTGGATTACGGGAAGAATGAAAGAAGACTTCGCAGATATCGTGATACAGAAATGGCGGAAAAATGGTAAGTGCTAATTTATTTTATTTTTAGTTTTCTACGAGGTGTGCACTTTTATTTTGAAATTTGCTTATAGTGTCTAGTGTGATCAATTTATCTCAAAATAGTGAGATGGTATATCAGAAAATCGTTATAAGGGGTATCTTAATTGGGGCGGGCGCTTACCAGCAAAATATAGGGGTAAAAATGACCCTTTGATACTGCTGACTCCTGTAAATTTTTTTGAACTTTCACTGCTAGCATATACCGGGTGCTTCAAATCTGACCTTCAAACATTGGTATCTTGGAAACAGCAAGAGATACGAAGTCGCTTCAATTGGGGCAAAGTTGCGTATTTAAGTAACAAAATGCCACTTAGAAAGATTCGAAATTCAAAGAAACCGAATTTTCCCAAAATGTATACCTGATATTTGTAGTGGAATTTTAAAATAATTAAACATTGCCGCATTTTCTCCTCTTCAAGATGGTAAAATCAAAATTTCAATATGACGTTTCGTCTCTTGTCCTCCAGCATGAACTTTATTTTTCTTATGGACGCTATATTGAATTTTTGCGCTAATGAACATAGTTTTTAATTCTGATTCTAAAAATGCATAACATGACATTGCGAAACCTGAATTATTTTAAAAAAATGTCTAAAAACTCCTAGATAGGCCTTGAAATTATCAGATAGGCATTTGTTTCGTGTAGGTAGGGTGAACGTGCCAGTGGTCGTACAGATTGGACAAAAGTGGAATACAAAGTGTAATTATGACTTTTGTGTTCAAGATAACACAACTAATGCATTTGGAGGTGATGATATATGTTGCTAACTTTAACTGTAATATTGTAAAAAAATATTAAACAAAAAGGTGTTATTTTGCCAGTACTCGGACACAATGTGCCACTAGTCGGCCAGGTAGTTTCCAATTGTAGGAAAGCATTTGATTGGCCAGTTTTAGACAGAACCGTATTTAAAGATTTGTGATGGAATAGAAATTTCAAATGATCTTCTGTCATTAAGACTTTGAGGAAAAGAAATTAAACACACTCAAACTGAGTCCACTTAATATTTTGCCACACTGATGTAAAATGACTAAAAGGCCAGAAAATACAGTGTCTTGTTTTTAACCTCTCACTGTCTCATTTTTAGCCTAAATAGTGGTTAAAAACGAGACACGGTTTTTTAAAAAAAACGCCCATCATTATGAATATTATGAATTTTTTTTAACGTACTACATGGCTTTCTATATACAGGGCAATATAACAAAGCCTTAAAGTCCGGTTTTTTGTTGACAAACAATTAAAAGATTTAAAAATCGTCTCGTTTTTGCACCACTTGACCCTACATATAACAAGAAATTTCCCAACACTGCTTCGACTGTGTCCTTTAGGCTGCTTTCACTATACTGGCTGTCCAAATCTCAATATCTTCATTACTATTAGAGATGTATAAAAAAGTTAAATAGAAAAGTTGTAGGAGGAGCTAAGCGTTTATTTTTAGCTATAAATTAGTGGAAATATAAATTTGTATTTTTTTAAATGGGATTCTGTTGATTTTTAGAAGCGCCTTTTCTTGGCCATCCTGCCAATGTATGGTTCGGGGATTTGTAGTGGGTATTTCGGAATATATGGGCACTTTCGTTAAAATCATTGTACGTTTTACTTCCCGTGTCTTGTCATACTGAGTAATTGAAACAGTGGTAGACGTAGACATTCATATCCAATGTTTTTAAGCATGTTTCATCCGAGGCATACAGGGTATGTCGAAATGGACAGATGTATGTAATTCAACGGGTCTCTTGATGCCTTTTCAGTTTTATCAACCATTCCGTATACCTAAACCTAGTATTTTTTGAGATATTCCATGTTTTATAAGTGAAAACCATAATAATATTGTAGTAATATGGTTCCTTAATATCTTTTAACTACATTGCATTTGTATATGATAAAGCATTTATCTAGAAGTGTTTTATAGAAAAAATGAACAAAGTATAACCTTATTTATACATGTAGCTAAAGACCACAGATGAAAAGGTTCGTTTTTTTAAAATTTAGGAAAAAAATCAATATCTCAAAAACGGTGACACTTTTATACAGCGTGTTTCAGTTTATTGTTGCATAACTTTAAGATTCGATAGAACTTTTAAAATTAATGCATAGTCTATATAAACATTGGTCGAAAAATGCGTGGCTTCCGAAATACAGGGTGTTTAAATTTACTTTCTAAAATAGTTTTTTTAAAATATTTCGAACAATATTTGATGTATAACAGAGAAAATTGGTATACAAGGTTTTTTTGGTACCACAAAACGAACCATGGGCATAGTTTTACTGCAGCCGCTAGAGGGCGCTCTCTACAGTACCTGTAGTGTATTAAAATGACCGAAAAATTTTTCTTAGTGCAATTTTTTGCTTTTTGAATAAAAAACTGATTCATCGCACTTTTCAAGATAAAAAAGCTCTCCTGAGAGTTTTCGTTATAGTTAGCCGTTTTTGAGATATTCCGATTTTTAATTATTTATGGGAAAATAATATTTTTTTTACATTTTCGATTTGGGCATTACAAGTAATTAAAATGATCGTTTAGATTGTGTTTTTAAACACAGCAATAATTCCTAACTCCAAATAAACACAAAAAAACAATATTAATTTGTTTAATTTTCCAATATTATTTTTAACAAATTAAATTATTTACAACTAAAATGCTATTGGATAGTTAGGACAAACATACAAAATCTAAAGTAGTTGCTCGAAATGTAAACCCAATTGTTCAATACACAATTCACATCTACGAATGATCGAACGTGGTATAGCATTATTCAAATAAGGCCTTATTTCATCACATGCATTCCTGATTCTGTCTATTAGCATATCTCTTCTGGTTATGGGAGTCTGGTACACTTTTTCTTTTAGAAATCCCCACACAAAGAAATCTAATGGATTTAGATCAGGGGATCGTGGAGGCCAGGCGACTGGTCCTTCACGGCCGATCCATCTTTCTGGATAATTTTCGTCCAGCCAGTTTCTAACTATTCTCGAATAATGAGCTGGACAACCATCAAGCTGGAACCAGGCCAATCTTCTTAAATCTAACATAACATCATCCCACATATTTGCATGTTCAGCCTTTAAAAAATCCAAGAAGGTCGCAGCATTTAACCTTGCAGGCAAAAGGTAGGGTCCAAATAGTCGATTACTTTAGATACCAATCCACACGTTCACGCTAAATTCATGCTGAAAATTCCTTTACCCCATTTGCATGCGGATTTTCATGCGACCAAATATGTTGATTATGAAAATTTACCACTCCACGTCTAGTGAAGCATGACTCATCGGTCCATAAAACGTTACTTAAAAACTCCCTATTATTATCAGTTCTATCAAGAATCCACTGACAAAATGTGATTCTTCGTTCTCCGTCCCCTGGCTGTAGTCCTTGCACAGGTTGCAAATGGTAAGGACGTATATGGTCATTTCTAAGAACACGGTGAACATGGCTTGCTGAAATTCCCAAGGCACCAGAAACTCTTCTAACACTTATGGTCGGATCTCTATCAAACTCACGCAGAATCATACGGGTAAATCTGCGCTGACGAACATTTATGTTTTGATCCCTTTGGAGATTTCCAAAACCATTTTCAATTATTTGGTGATGCACTCTTACAAATACTGAGCGAGTTGGATGTCGTCTGTTTGGAAATCTTCGTGCGTATTCTCTGGCTGCTTCTGCTGCGTTTCCATTTACAAAGCCATACACAAAATGAATATCCGCTAACTCTTGATTGGAGAATAAAAATGGCATTTTTATAAAACTTACAAAAAAAACAGGTAAAAGAAACTAAATTTCGTGCATTCACAATTGCAAAAAAGCGTTTCAGGTTTCAACAGACAACAAAACTAACTGTCAACTAATTGACGTTTAACCTTATTCTGCTTTCAATTTCAAAAATATTTGCAGGCACAGCCTACTTCTAAAAATTATCGAGATACTGACTTTTTAACGTTATTTTATCATAAATAATTAAAAATGCATCGAACCTTAAAAATCGAAATATCTCAAAAACGGCTAACTATAACGAAAATTTACAAGAGAGCTTTTTTATGTTGAAAAGTGCGAAGAATCAAGAATTCAAAAACCAAGAAATTGCACTAAGAAAAAATTTTCGGTCAATTTAATACACTACAGATACAGTAGAGAGCGCCCTCTAGCGGCTATAGTAAAACAATGCCCACGGTTCGTTTTGTCGTACCAAAAAACCCTTGTACACCAATTTTCACTGTTATACATCAAATATTGTTCGAAATATTTAAAGAAAACTATTTTAGAAAGTAAATTTAAGCCACCCATTTTTCGACCCAGGTTTATATAGACTTTATGCATTAATTTTAAAAGTTCTATCGAATCTTAAAGTTATGCAACAATAAACTGAAACACCCTGTATAGGTAAGTTTTTGTTATTTCGGAGATCATTCCAAAGCCTACCTGCTCCTTAAGTTTGTCATGGTCCTTACTGTATATAAGATAAAACCTAGTGTCTGGTTTCTATCGGAAGATCCGACCTAATGAACTATTTTGAAACGAACCATATTAATGTCTAGGCATCTTATTCTCAATTAAGATTTAATAAGTCGATAACGTTGATTTTGCATCATACCTACCTTAGCTTAGTGTTGTCCTCTGAAACTAAAAGAAATATGTAGTAATAGAATTTCTGTGAATTGAAATACTTTCGTGAACGCAAACAAGATCATGAAATGCAGCTAATTTTGCTAATTTTACCCATTATATTGAGCCTGTATCATTCTGGTAGTCTAGGACCTTTACCACCTTTATGGAGAAATATCATTTCACCCAAATACCAACGTTGAGGAAGATATCCAGTACTAAGAATCCAATTTATAACATCGATCAGTTGAGCTTTAACTGTGGCCTCTGCATGTTTTATGGCATTTATTTGAATGCCATCTGGTCCTGGTGTTTTTGAAGATATGAATGTGTTTATTACATTATTCAATTCCCGAAGGAATCGAGTATGTCTTTTTGATCTCTAAAATATTTTTTTCTTGAACTAAAGCGGCATGATCAAGTATGTCCAGAACTTCGATCTGGAGTAGATGCCGCTGAAGTGGAGTGGACAAGTTGCATTCAAACAGTTCTACAGGATGCAGGTGTATTTCCTGTACAACAGCACGGCAGACCTTTTTTGCCTGTGGACATTCGTCTGAAGATCTGTGACATAAGAGAGGCTATTAAGCAGGCAAAAAGGTCTTGTCATCATTGACATTAGTATGGCTACGAATCTTATTCATGAAGTGAGAAACGCGCTCCATAAATTCCGCCATGAGCAATGGTACGACTTTCTTGCCAGAATGCTTGATTCAAGTATCTATTCGTCTCTCAAAGTTATTCAGAAACGGAAAGCAATAGTCTTCAGAGCGCATGATAAGACCGAGGTTTTAGCTGACGCCATGGAAAAACACATCGTGTGATATGTCAGGCGATATTTTAGGGCCAACGGCGTGAGCAGCACTGAATCTTCAGGTGACTCTTCTTTGCAAGATTCGTCTGAGGCTTCACTGGGCACATTTGCGTAAACATCCGAGGTTTCACATTGCACACCAGCGGAGCTCCTAGATCATATTGAAGACCACAAGGTGCTTAAAGTACATGTGGAGGATCAAATCATCAGCAAGGCGTTGAGGCTGTTATCTCGGAAAGCTCGACATATTTGACGACAATAATCAATGCAATGCACAGAACCCAGTATTTGTACTTCTCTGCGGGGTGGAAGACTTCTGAGGTTATCATGATTTCAAAAAAGGTGGGTTCGATATACCCTCAGCGTTATCGTCCCATTAGTCTGCTGCCATCTCCTTCTAAACTTGCCGAAAAGGTGACTTATAACCTTGAGATTTCTTTGTCAGATCACCATGTGATTCCGAATGTTCAATTTGGCTTTCGGTCGGAGTACCGAGCTACAGGCAGTCAGGCTGGAGGAACATGTAACCCAGAGTATTCACCCTCAACGTGAATACTGGTATCTTAATTTGGGGTGTCTCAAAAGCCTTTGACTCCTCTATAAACTAATCCAAAACGTTTTTCCTTTTTGGCTTCCAAATTTACTACTCTTTGAAGGGGGAAGTAGTAGTCAAAAAAGCCAATCAATGAAGACGAGAGGTACACCAGTATCCAGAACGTACATTAAAAACATGTCGAATTTGTTTCTCGTCATTACAAAACACGAAACAAAAAATAATATCAAAACGTGGGTAAAACCACTGTAAAGAATAAAACTGCCGTTGTCCGTCCGGCTAGCTGTACAGCAGCTTCAGAATGTCTAGGATATCAAAAGTCTTAAATTGGGTTGTAAAATATATATATTTTTAATTATATCTTTTCGCAACAGTACAATTAGAAAAAAAAAATTGATTCTTAAATACCCATTAAAAAACTACCGTATAGTAAGCTTTTGTATTGTATTGGTATGCACGCCTTGAGCTACATGTATTGGTGTGGTGGAATATAATCTTATAGGCAGGCTCCACACCATTGTTTCTATACGAACTTCACTCGGTGCTTGCCACTCAGTATCTTCCGATGATGGCCCTGATAGTTCTTTATGGGTACTTGTTACAAATTCAAAGTGTAATCGCCACTTCAAGCTAACTGCAATTAGAAACAAAAAAAAGGCATCAAGTAGGTTGGCTCTGCGCTTCCTATGTAACGCCGTCGTCAGTCCATAAAGGATTAAGTTCAGGGAGTAAATCTATGATGTATGAAATATGGGTAATAGGTGCATAGAATTACCGGGGTTGGGAGCGTATAAATATACTAGCGAAGATTCAAAGAATAGGAATTTACCATATTTCTATTTCTCTCTCTCTCTCTCTCTCTCTCTCTCTGATAATATGATGTTTTTAATGTTAATTAATCAGTGACAAAAAATAAAGTAATTCAAATGAGGTTACCTTACCTAGTTTGGTGCTAAAAGCAGGGGTGACATGTAATGGAATCGGTAATATTAGCTGTGTGTATTTGTAACCAAGACACACTTCATGATGTTTACTAAATGTTACGTTTCTAACTTGCTTGGTATTCTTATCTTCATCTATTATCGTCTCTTCTTCGCACTGTAAAGACACTGATACTTGCATGCAACTGACTGTTGCTACAGTGAAATCAAAAGTTCCTATTATATCTTCTCCTAGTTTATATGCTGGTTTGAAAAGGCAAAATCTGGTTACTTTTCCCCAGGTGTTTGTTATCATGTAAAAGTTAGGGTTGCGGCGAGCCGTTATGTTCTGAAATTAGACCAGTGCAAAAATAGAAAATGTTACTCAACACAACTGCATAAAAAATGTACATTGAACCATACATGACGGTCGAAAATATTATACAGAAATAAAAGATACATTAAATGGATTTCTCAATGTTCAATTTTGCTGCCGCTACGTGGCGCTAGTGTGGTTGGAGGTCAAATTATCAAACGTACAAATCGTACGCTTAGATATAACCGCCGACCTAACTACTTTTTTACGAGTATCCATTACATTAGAATAACAGCTGATTATCTAGTGATATTTCAAAATTCCCCATATCGACAAGAGACACATAATTCTGAGACATTCGTCAACGCCAAGTAGACAGAGCCGTATTTTGTTGAGGTTTTTTCTATGCTATGCATTAATTTTGTACATGCTAACAACTCCTCTATTTAGAAAAATTACGTCATTTACAAAAAAACAATACAAGCAAAATGGCTGCTAATGACTACATTTCAAGTCAGGTAGGAATAAAATAAGATGGGCCAACTATTGAGAACACTGCAAAAATCCAGAAGCAACGAAAACATCCCGTGACAGTGCTTGTATAAAGAGAGTAAGGTATTAAAAAAATATTACTTTCATCCACCAAAAATTCTCAGATGGACAGGTTGCTTGGGCGACCGCAGGGGCCGTGCCCCCTGAAAATCGGGTTGAACCTTCGCATATTTTGGTATAATTTTCTCTACAATTTTGAGGATTTTCAGGATTTGCCCGCCCCCCTGGGAAAATTTGCTACTCCCACTCTTCAAAGAGTCTTGGGGGCAAGTACACTTTCACAAAAACTTGCCTCTTGGCGATGATACCTCCTTAGAAAATTCCTGCTGGTGCCCTTGGCTTGTAACGTGTAACATCATGTTTTTACATGAGTGGTGCTTTAAACAAGCTGTAGTCATTATTAATTTTATGAGAGTTTCTGGGGATACATAACCTGTATTTGAACTGTTACACTATTTTTACAGGTAAAATTACAGCTACTGGAAAGGACAACACAATCTTATGTATTGACTTACCTCGTAATTCATAAATTCCAGATGTACTATATTCTAATAAACATTTGTATGTATACTCCATATACTTCGTATAATTTGTTGCTAAAATTCCCAGTCACTCAAAGTATCTAGATATGTGAACAACAGCTCCGAATACAGTCCTGAGTTTACCAGATTTTCACTCGATTTATTATTGACAACATTACAGACTAATACAAAGATGTCACTTACTGATCAGCTGTCCACCTCAGTAGACATCAAAATGTAATGAATACTCGTGAAATAGGTCGCATAAAAGCTGTCAAAATCAAAATATTATCTGACCATGAAAATATGTATCACAAATCACACAATCTTGTGTCACAATGAATATGAAAACAAAATAAGCTTTTTTTTCTTACTTCACAATGAAAACCCAAATACTGTATATTCACCCATAACTTACTATAATGAGCTGAATGGAATAACACAGCATACTTATTATTATTGATCATTCCCTATGTTCATTTTTCCAAAATATGTTCCACACAACCAGAAAACGTGTAACTCGGCACGCATTTTAACTCGTTTGTTAAAATATGGATGGCCGACTAATATTTAATAGAATAACTAAGGATCCATTGGTGAATGTGAAATAACCATTAGAATGTCTGACACCTTTTGTGATTGCCCTGACCAATAGACTTACATACATGTTTTCCAAAATGGTGCAACCTATACTTTGGTTGAAAAATACAGGGTGGCCAACAAAGAATGCGAGGTACTATATCTGGGAACCTATCCATCGTAGAGGCTTGGAGCAAAAACGATTACAAAAACGTCCAAGAGCAAAAATTGGCAAACAAAAAAGTTTACATTATCCGCGACTTTAAAGATCAAGTATTTTTTGTTAGCTAACTATAGCGGAATTCACAGAAACATAACTTTTTTAGATACAAGATTGCAGTTACGCCCCGTAGCAGCCATTTCAGAAACTTACTTTCCAGGTTGTTCCCACATACAGTACCTTGCATTCTTAGTTGGCATCTACAGAAAAGTAAATTTGAACAAACAATGCTTAATCTTCCTGTATAAATAATGAATACTAAATTCATCCATAAAGAATTATCTATCTGGCATCCTAACAATACGTGGCTAGACGCCATGCTTTTCCTTTGACCATTCTATCTCTTCCCATTTCATTTGCCTTGTCTAGCTGTCTTCTCTTAGTATAACTAACTTGTGAGAACTTAGTTTAGTTACCTGTAAACTTTGTAGTGCAAGTTCCAGAGGTCGTTCTTTTTGTCTAATTTCTAAAAATGGATTTGCAGGAGTAAGCTCTTCAGTAGTATCATTGCACAGCGCCACTGCTTCGGTCAAAAAAGCTTCACATAATGGTAATACTCTAATTGGCACTCTGAGAAGTTTTACAGGACTACTCACTCTTTGAGTGCCAACTGTGATTTTATATGAGTACTTTACCAACTGTCCTCTGTATGATGGTGGTGAATCACTTGGAATTTGTTCTTTGTAAACATCTGTTGAAAAATTAACACCATGAATTGGCTGAGATCAGTTAATTAGGGGTATGATGAAAACTGTCAGCAATGTTCAAATATACAGGGTGTTCCTTAATGATATGCGAGTATTTAAGGGTGTGAATCTACATGAAAAATTAATGTTAGTTTGCTTTATAAACTATGGTCCAAAAATGTTTCCTTACAAAAACTCGGGGTGTTGAAGTTTTAGGAAAAAAGTGGAAATTAATATTTTCAGAACCGCTTCAGATATTTTACTGATATTTAGTACGTAGTGAAAGTTAATGAAGTTGCATATTTTCAATGCAAAAATAATTTTTAGCTTTAACAGTGGCGTGCGTACGGGTATTGACTTCGAAATTTTTTAAGAAAAAAATTGTACGGCAATGGTTTTTTGCCTAATAAAAGTTATTTTTGAATTCCCCGTTCATTTTAAAACAAATGATCTCTCTTGAATTGTTTTCCTTCGATGCGCCATTTTTGAGTAAAAAAATAAAAACCGTTCTATTGTCTAACTTGCAAAATTATTATTAATTTAATTGGAAAAAATTAAACACATTAGGGGTAATGAACAACAACAACTGACAACATAAACATAACATTAAAACCAACGAAATGATTACAAAACTTGTTGAAAATGGCCCCCTTCACTTAGTATGCATGCTGCCGCCCTCCTTCTCATGGAATTGCGCACTCGTTGAAATATCCCTGGAGTATTTTTTATTCTATCATAAGCTGCAACTATTCTTTCTCTTAATTCCTCTACAGTGTTAATGGGACTTGTGTAAACTAGTGTCTTAAGATAGCCCCACAAAGAGAAATCTAAACTGTTAAGCCCCAGACCTTAATATCCCTGGAGTGTTGTTCATTCTATCACAAGCTGCAACTATTCTTTCTCTTAATTCCTCTACAGTGTTAATGGGACTTGTGTAAACTAGTGTCTTAAGATAGCCCCACAAAAAGAAATTAAACTGTTCAGGTCTGGGGACCTTGGTGTCCATTCTTGGGGCCCACCGCGGCCAATCCAACGATTTGGATAAAAATACTCTTAAAATATGGTAAACATATAACAAAAAATCCACTAAAATTCTCCAAACAATTTGATGGCAAATATTTAAGTGTCTCTAGAGATCTTCCTCGTACTCGTTTCAGGATGTTCTTCGACTTCGTGCAGCACTGCTTCCTCAATTTCAGGTGTTCTCACACTTAGAGGTCTACCGTCAGATGTTCGGACAGAACCAGACATGAATATTAGAAAAGGTTCGACTATCTGGTAAAGCACGATCGGTATATCTCTGGTGATAAATCCTTCTGGCTTGCTCACCATTACCGTCGACAAGGCCATATACGTAATGCATTTCCGCCATTTCTGCATTTGAATAATTCACCATTATCACAAAATTGTAAAACTAAATAATGAAAAAGATGTCACAGCGAAAAGATTTGAATAACACAGACTTGTCAGATATCAAAAACCAGTGACATATTCCAGAGCAACTAGATATTTATTGCTAAATTGCTTTATTCAATTATTACATCCATTTTCTCGAACACTAGAACGGTTGTTATTTTTTTACTCAAAAATGGAGCAAACAGTTCAAGAGAGATCATTTGTTTTAAATTGAACGGGGAATTCAAAAAGAATTTTTATTTGGCAAAAAACCATTGGCGTACCATTTTTTTCTTAAAAAATATCTAAGTCAATAACCGTACGCACGCCACTGTTAAAGCTAAAAATTATGTTTGCATTGAAAAATATGCAACTTTATTAACTGTCACTACGTACCAAATATCAGTGAAATACCTGAAGCGGTTCTGAAAATATTAATTTCAACATTTTTGAACCATAGTTTATAAAGCAAACTAACATTAATTTTTCATGTAGATTCACACCGTTAAATATTCGCATATCATTAAGGAACACCCTGTACAATGCATACTGGATGTGGTTAATAGCATAAACAGAAATTTGCCAATTTTCAGACAAAAAAGGTCGGACTTTTTGAAAAACCATTTCAGGCAAGCCACTTACGAGGGTCGTTTCAAAAATAAAGTTACCAACGCTGTAACTTTGCTGGGCGCGATGCTAGCGCGAAATCTGGCACCACCGTCGTGTTTGTCGGCTCCCCCACACCGATCCCAACAAGAAGCGCCTAATGGCGACGATCAGTACCGGCCTGACGCCCATGCGCAATAGAGTCACCGCCGGTTGGGAAATCCGTGCCGTCATCCGATTTTTGCACGCAAAAACGTTACCACCCATAAAAATTCGACGCCAGTTTAGTGAAGTATATGGGAAACGTGTATAAGCATTCAACAAGTCCTCAAATAGTGAAGAGAGTTCTTCAACGGCCGCCCGGACATCCTCGATGAACAACGAAGCGGGGGGGCGTCAATCTTCGAGGAAGTTATGGCGAAGATTCAGCAAGTCTTGCTCGAAGATCGGCGAATTACGATTCGGGAACAGATGGTTCCTGAGGCTTCTGAAAAAGCTGATACGGGCTATCCAAAATCGTCGTAGGGGAACACTCTCCAAAGCGTAAGACTGGACCAAGACTTCTTTGAGGTGGGGGCGATAAAGTGGATCCTACGTCTAAAAAAATACGTAAAAAAATGGCGACTATCCTCAAACATAGCTTAACGTTTCCAATGGTAAATTCGTTTTTTCAAATAAAAAATTCCTCGTGCCTGAAAAAAACGAGGGACCTTAATTTTTCAGACAACCCTCGTATTTTCATACGTCAAGGCATCCCTGACCACTCAAAAAGTAAGAGAGCAATGTGGCAAAGACAAAAAACTTTTTACATAAAAAAACTAATAAATCTTGATTGCTTTGTAACACTGCTCGCATTTTGATGTTACTTAGATACAATGCTAGTATCTACAATGGCAAGAAAAAGCAGCTTGGCAGATTTTAACATGTGTTACTAGAGCAATCATCAAAAATAATAAATATCCTTGATCCCTGAAACGGATTTTCAATAAATGTTAACATCAGGTCACTACTGCAGCAGAGAAGAAACTTTGTAGTTTTTTGGATGTCACATCAGTTTAGTTATAGTCGCAAAAAACAAAAAAAAAAGTTTTATGATTATGAGGATTGAAAAAATCTTATTGGTGACCTCAATTTGGATTGCTTTTTTCCATGTGCAAATCGAAAATGTGTGGGAAGTACACAATTAATCTATTTGACTCCATTTTTTATTCTTTATTCCTTTCATCATATACGTACCTTAAAAGCAATCAATGCAATTGCAATGCAATGCAAGTTTGTCAGAAGACCCTACAGAAAGATTTCTATACGTGTGACTAACAATCTGTCCCAACATTGTTGTTTCTTAAAAAAAACTCAATGGCAGAGGATGACTGTGCCAGTAACCTGGACGCTACCAGCATTCGGACAAATGTTATATTATTGTTAAAAACTTGAATACTTGAAATCCGATACTGCTGGTAATTGGTACCACATTTACCAACAAATTTGTGACGTAAGCTGTTAGTTTCTAAATGTAAATACATTGGGTGTGACGCCTTGGTTCTGGAATGGATAGATTGCTATTTAAATGAACGACATCAATATGTCGTCATACAAAATAAACTTTCAGACAAAAGGCCGATTTATTCCGGCGTGCCTCAGGGATCCATATTAGGTCCGCTTTTATTCCTTATATACACCTTCAACATTGTTCTAGTCAATCATATGCTGATGATATGCAGGTTTTTCATAATTTCTGTCCGAACAACTACCATTTAGCTAACAACCCTATCAATCAAGATCTGCAATACTTATGCAAATATGCTGCAAAACATAATTTACGTCTAAACGCATCGAAATCGACATCTATACTTTTTTGCTCCAAGAAAAAACGTACTTTCCTCAAATCAAAGTTAAATTTATCACTAAATAATAGTATCCTAATATTTTCCCATTCTGCAAAAAAAGTAGGTTTGTACTTGGATGAAGATTTCAGATTTCAGGAGCATGTTGGCTATGTGTGTAAGTCTAGTTATTTTAGACTCAGGCTTCTATATGCAAGTAAAACTGTTTTAAATAGAAAAATTAAGAAAATGTTATGCGAGTCACTCATACTCAGTAAAATCGCACAAAATACAGACTGCAAAAAATTCAAAACTCATGTAGTCGTTACATAAAAAAATTAAGAAGGTACGATCATGTTTCTCACCCAATATCTTCAATGAATTGGTTGAAAATTTCTGATCTTTTCAAATACAACTTTGTTAAATTTGTCGTAAAAATATTAAACTTCTGTTCCGGTTTATCTTATGCAAAAGCTTGTTCGTAGGAATTTAATTCACAATTTGAATATGCGCAACGTTAATCTCCACAACATAGGACAGCCATTTTTCAACGGTCTTTTACGTATAATGCGGTGAAATTGATCAACTCTTTCAAACAATGTTTCATCAGCAACTTTAATAAGAAAAAATATAAGAACTACTTATTGAGCTCTTAGATTATTGTCTTCTCTTTGAATCGTACGTATTATGTTTTTACATGGAACCGTGCCTGCCTAAAGTCATAGAGTCTCCGAAAAACCTGTGGCCAAAGTCAAGAATGGTCACTTGGTACCTCCACCCTGACAATGCTCCAGCTCACCGCGCCAACATTTATAGTACTCTAATTGCTAGAAATATGTAAACAGTATGGTAGTTCAAAGTCAACAGTGCAAGATTGGATTTATGGAAAAATTCATTATTTTTACCTAGTTTGTATGAATATTTGATTCAAATATTAAATGGTCTTAGCAAGAGTGTGTTTAAATTCTTTTCCTAAAGTCTTAATGACAGCTCATTTGAAATTTCTATTTTACTATCACAAATTTTTAAATATGGTTCTGTCTAAAATTGATCAATCAAATCCCATCCGATAATTGGAAACAAGCTGTATGACTACTAGCACCTTCTATCCGAGTACTGGCTAAATAGCACCTTTTTGATTATTTTTTGATAATTTTACAGGAAGCAGTGTATTTGTTGGCAAAAGGTTAATAACATATCTGATCACCACATTAGTTGTGTTATCTTGAACACAAAATTTGTAATTTCACTTTGTATTCCATTTTTGTCTAAACTGTGCAACCACTGGCACATGCACCCTACTAACTGTGACTGATAGTATGTTGTGGTTTCTATAAACCCCTTAATATCTAACGTCTAAGGTATGGAGCCTGGATTTATTGGTTTTTTGTTTACTAAGGACTAAGGTATAGATTGCTAGTTTGGAGTAGATTTAAGTCATTCTACCCAATGAATGTCTCTTCTTTATCTATAAACTGTCATTAGTAAATCCCAGCAGAAATGTTTCATTTCTGTTCTCTTCACTTACCTCTCCTCCCCTTAGTGGGCAAGCACTTATATTTGAAGAGCAAAAATGCAAAAACTGATGAACCCATTTTTCGTAGTTCTGCATAAAACGGAAAACCTCTAGAGCAAAATCCCCGTCAAACTTTTTTAAACTCAATTTTTCATAAGGATTTAGCGGCTTTTGCTCATATCTGCCTTTAAAAACGGATAGAGCATATCGAAATTAACCGATTTCCATGCCTACCTCAAAAATCGTAAAAAGTGGTTTTATCGGTTTTGCATTTTTGCTCTTCGTTTGTCAAATTATTCTCATAAACAAAAAATGCTTACATGTTTTTGATTGTCCTGGAGATAACTTGAGATCACAGAAAAGGATCTTGGGCTTTGTTGTAATCTCTACTTTTCCATTATCCTTCAGAACTACCCCTAGGGCAGTACCAGCATTGGTTAAGTGGTTGTTGGATTCATCTTCCTTATACACTTTGGAATCTGTGAAACAGAGGCAATGAATTTGAGCGGAGGCCCATGCTAAGCTTTCAAATGCATCAGCATGGCTTTGGGATACCGTCCTATTTGGCGAAGGAGGATGGGTAAATGTTATGTGACATTCCACCACTTCTCCAGATAAAAACACATGTCCCCTTGGAAGTCTTGCCGTCACCTCTATCATTTTGAATATTTTAAGATTCACTTATCCATAAGGTGTATACAATTGCATATTGTTATTAGTTCTGCTTGTTTTGATGTTTTGACAAATCATAAAACAACAAAAACACTTAAGTAGATACGCAGCGTTGCCATAGGCTCTGATTATTCCGGGTCAGATTTTTGAGATTCCCGAGCGGGAACAGATGGAATTTCCCCTTCCTCTCGAAGTTTTGACAGTTTCAAGTTAGATTTCGCATGTTGCCCAAAATGTTTGCTTTGAGCTCCTTGATAAACTTAGCTGCCTTGTTTGAATCTGAAATAAAAAGACCGATCGTTTTTTGTGCAATGTACATATATATCAATAAAATCAATCATTTGATATGACAATTGCGGTTCATATATCTTCTCCCTCGTCATTTAAAATCAGGTGGACGTGTTCCTCCATTTATAATATCATATAATAAATTTAGCTCAATTTTCGGCACTGCGAAGACAAATTTTCAATTGAGATGCCTATTTTTAAATTACATTGACATAAGACCTGTCACTCGCTGGTACCACACAGACGTTAGCCGGGTACCCGTACCACGTGATTTTTTGACATTCGGACGACGTCACATCCGCCTTCCCGTTCTTCGCGAAAATTTGAGTATCGGATCCCGGTAGTGCACTGTGCTGCACCGTGGACTCGCGAAAATATCCTTATTGTATTCACTGTATATGCAATGCATACATTGTATTCATGGTATACGTACGCATTGCATACATCGAGGCGTATACAATTAATGTACACGCGTAAACGCTCAACACATATTTTCACAATCACTTTTTTCCTAATTTTAAGCAAAGGCTGGGAGTGAAAACATTTTGGACCATAATGATGTTAATACTGATTTGTTCGTAGGAAAATATACAGGATTCATATAAAAAGTATCTATCTTATGTATTTGCAACATATTATGCTTTTCTTCAGGACCTTTTCAGATTATAAAGTAGATATCAGTGAACTTATAACAGCTTGTGTTTTTGACATTGATATTTTACATACAAAAAAGCATGTATTCGTCAAGATAGCGCAAAATATTAATATGTAATTCATACCGTTATAAAATCTCGCATATCGTCATATCCTACCAAATTTCTATATACAGGCTGTCCCAGAGAGAAACACATTTAGAGTAACACGGTAGGTAGATTGGCTGCAGATCAATCAAATAAAATCAACATGACCTTTGTAAAAGTTTTTTAGTTTTCGAGACATTGCCACTTTCAAGCTTTTTCAAAAAATCCCTACTTTTTGCTCCTGTTTTGCGTGTTATGGCTATAAAGAACTTCTAACTTATGTTTTTCTCCTGGGCTACCATTAATAGTTGATTGTGACAACCGAGTATTCATTTCATTGAGAACTAGCACGGTATGCTAAACAAAAATCATTACATTTTGTTTCAGTGTGAAAACCTCTATTAAAGTTTGACTAATTATTGTGGAAGAAAATGTACCAGACTGAATCGGAAAATGATCTTAAAAACTTAAATTTACTTAAATTTTTTGCAACATCATCTACCCATTCTTTTGGAAGATGTGCCTTATGAGACAAGAAGAAGGATGTGGTTACAGAATGATGGGTGCCCTGCACACTATGCCAGTGCAGTAAGGGAGTATCTTGATGAAATAATCCTTGGAAGATGGATTGGTTTGTTAGGACCAATTTTGTGGCCCCACGCTCCCCAGACCTGAAACCTCTGGATTTTTTTACTGGGGATGTTTAAAAGATAAGGTCTATGGAAAACCAGTTCGCTCAGCCGATGAGCTGCGTCATCGAATCCGTCAAGCAGCACGCATAATATCTGATTTAAGCTTGAGACGTTGAAAATGACAATTTTTAAGAAGATACAAGTTGTGTATAAGAGTCGGTATAGTAGACATTTTGAAAATCTGTTGTGAAAATAATAATGATCATTTATTCCAGGCAATATTTACATTACAAGATGTCAATTTCTTTGTCATTTAGAAGATGTTAATAATGATTCCTAATTCTTTATTTGATTTGAATGTTGTAAAAAGCAAAAAAATACAACCTCTGTCCATTATTTTGATGCCTGCATACGAAAATTAATAAAAAAGTATAATGGATAGCTGTTTCAGACATTTGCTAAAATAAAAATCTATTACAGCAACTGCAAAGTCGTAGTTTGAACACAAAAGGCAGTTGCACTAATCAATTTTTATTTGTAGTACTTCACAAGTACTACGACTTCAATGACAAAAGTTATAATTATTCAGTTTTTAGTAAAAAGAAACTAAGAACAATATACTATTTTTGAAAGAGCATTAAATAGCTAGTTTTTAAGGTCATGCTTTGGTAAAGGTTTTTGCATTGAAAGTAAATGTAATAAGATTTTTTAGCATACCTTGCTAGTTTTCAATGAAAACTCGGTCGCCTCAACCAACTATTAATTGCGTCCAAGGAAAAAAGTCACAAGGAAGGAGTTCTTTATAACCATAACAGGCAAAAAAGGAGCAAAATACAGTGATTTTGATTTTGACCATGTGATTAACCTGAAGCAAATCTACCGCCCGTGTCACTTTGAAGTGTAATGTTTGGGACACTCTGTATATGAAAGTGTAGCAATCAAAAATTGATATGTAAGAACTGGCAACCATGGCAGATCCTAAACAAATGGTTGCTGACAATGACATAAGTCAGCGGTGTTGTCTTTGATTAACATGTGAATAAAATCGGTCCCACACGATCTGGCGAATACCTTACAACGTTGGACACATGTACATTCGCCACATCGTGTGCGAGAGCGCTGACGGACTGCATGTCGCCAACGTTCGCCACATGGCACGGTCCGGCTCTTGTCGGTAAATTTGACCCGCGTCAAAGGACGTTACAACGTTGGAGGCATGGTTCGTTACGCTCCCACACGAGATGTCACGTTTTGGTTAGAACCAGGAGCGGCGAAAAACTTTTACTTGTTTGCTGTGATTGTAGTGAAGTAGTGGTATGTGGGAAGTATTTTGATTTGTATATGTACCTATTCATAATAATGTATGTTCCGTAACTAACTTTTGAGGAGAATGAAGTAAATTAGTGTAAATACAAAGCATTACAGCATACAGTTGTTTCATTATAATGTCCTGTTGCAATGCAAGACTAACTGAGAAATATATTGACTTGCATTTCATAACTAACGAAGACGATTAAATAAATGATAACTCTGAAAGGACTATCATTTTGATGACATTTTGACCCTAGGTTACTAAAGTGAGGAAAAAGCTCTGCAGTTTTTTAAAATCGCGGCACAGTTATCGTCGAAAAACAAACAAAAAACGGTCAATCTTCGTTTTTTGACATTTCTGAGGCTTCTGACAGACTTAAGTTTTGGTCGCTGAAGACAGATCTGAAAGTATTTTGCGGCGCTCGAAAAAATTGTTTCATCGTTCATTTTGTATAATTTTTTCTTCAGTTCTAAAGGTTCAAGCGTGACACTGACACCGATAAAAGACGTTGGCGCCATCATGCGTCGAACGTCCGTGACTAAAAAGTTCATCCCATCGTGTAGGAGACACACTTGCCAATTATTGTGGGGTGTCGAACGTTGTAAACAATGTTGTATACAACGTTGGAAGCATCGTGTGGCACCCGCATTACATGGAATTCAACTCTGTGCTGATGGTTGATTTGATGCGTCGTATTTTTTAACCTAACACTTTTCTGGTCGTCGAAAGTTGTTTATATATTATTTTATGGTCGAAATATTTTTTCGACAAGAATGTCTACACCAAACAAAATAATTACTGAAATATTCACACCATTTCAAGACTACATAAACGCTGAACAAGATATTAGAGAGGTATGCTAGAAAACCGGGATTCCGCATTTTTACATTCACACATTTTTTTTTCAGGAAATAAGAAAAATAATGAAAGACATAGAAAAACCTTTGAGGGAAATTACGACTATATTGCAAGTCATTCATCGTGAACCAAATTGTGAACAATGTGAGTGCAATCATTATTAGGCTTTATGTACTGAGGGATCAGGACTAGACTTTTTCAGTCCTCTTTCTGCTATATTAAACCATTTGGTTAAAAACAAAATTAATCGTTTCTAATGAGAACTAATTGAAGTCCTTTATGGAGATAGTCCTCAACAGTTCTTGACCATTTTGAGGATAATACATTTAAAACTGGTCTTCTCAAAAGAATACACCAGAATTATTTATATTTTGATAAAAAAAGCTGAATGACTAGCAATCCTCCCAATAAAGATGTAATAACACCATGCATGAGCAGTTGGATGAAGAGATTATTGACATTTTAATCTTTTGACAAAGTGCAACCTTGAAAGTACCTCATCATCATCTTACTGTCATAGTATCCCAGCTGTTTTAAAGTAGAATGGAATATCTTAAAGCTTGCTGCTCGCACTGCTGCAGTGGCTGATTCTGGCAATAAGTGGCACTTTGTGCTGTGTACCTCATATTCATATCTCTAAAGGAGAGAAAATGGTCGACATACTGATGGTGGAGATAAACTGAAGAAGAAGACATGAGTCTCATTTTGCACAGTTGCTTGCAAATTCTTCATTCTCCATTATCTAAATAGGAGAAGCTCCCATTAGTTATGAAGAATAAGGCTATTTTTTTCCCTTATAGGGAAGGCTAGAATTCATAAAGCTGGGATAGCCTAATTAAAATAATTTCATGTTATCAAAACATATTGGTTAAAATATAATAGAAATATGAATTTCAGATCACAGATCAAAATAAATGCAAGAAATAGCCATGTTCTAAATGCATTATGACGTACCTATACAGGGTGTTTCAAATCGACCCTCACCATTGAGATCTCGGAAACTATAAGAGATACAAAGTCGCTTAATTGGGGTCAAAGTTGCATATTTAGATAATCAACAAAATTTTATCAAAATCATTTTAGTTTTTTCTGACTTTATTTGTAGTGGGATTCCAAAATAAATCACACATTAACATGCCACTTTTTCTCATCTACAAGATGGCATAATTAAAATTTCAATATATTTTGTCTCATGTTCTCCAGCATCAACTTTATTTTTTCTTATAGAAAAAACATTGGATTTTTGCACAGATGATCAATTCTGATTCCAACAATGTAAATATGTCATAAATTGATGTTGCCAAACCTCAACTATTTAGAAAAAGCAGAAGTTCCGAGGTAGGCCTTGAAATTATCAGATAATCACTTGTTTGGCCTACCAGATTTATCCAAAAATCACTTTTATTTTTTCCTGACCTTATTTGAGATGGAATTCCAAGATAAATTGCATATTAGCATTGCTACTTTAACTCCCCAATAAGATGACAGGAAATTAAACATAAGTGATTGGGAAAGAAGAGTAATGAATAGAGAAGAATGATGTAGGATTGTCAATTAAGCCATGGGCCTACTAGGCCTGTAGTGCTAGTTTATATATATATATATATATAGATAAATATACGTAGTCGTGCCATAAGTTCTGTCCCATGATAATCTCATGATAAAAATGAAACAAGATAAGATATATTTATATGAAAGATATTATTTATTCGACAACATTTTTAGAATTCATAATCAAACAGTTTTATTCAAAATGTCCCTCCTTGGCCTTCACACACTGCTTCAATCTCGCGGGCCACTCATCTATCACTGCACGCACAGCTTCCAAAGGAATAGCTGCCGCTGATCGGATCAAATCCGCTTTCAGGGACTCGATATTACGGTGGGCTTTGGAGCAGGCCAACTGCTCTAGCAGGTCCCACAACTTGTAGTCTAAAGGATTGAGGTCCGGACTCCCTGAGGGCCAATCTTCCGCAGCAATGAACTCTGGCACATTGCTTTCCAGCCAGCGCTGCGTACTCTTAGCCTTGTGAGCGGGGGCGGAATCCTGCTGGTAGACCCAGTGTTGGTTGGCAAACAATGTACCACTTAAAGGCTTGACGATAGGATCCAGTATGTCGCTCTGATAGTTTGCCGCTTTTGTTTTCACGCCCTGTTTACAGAAATGGAGCTGAGTGACCCCTTCGTAGGACACCCCCCACCAAACCATGACTGACGCAGGGTGGTGGCCTCTCTCAACTCTCGGAATGATCTCCGAAGCTTCCTGTGAACTCCTTGCATACACTTTGTCATTCTGTCGGTTGAATTTTTCTTCTATGGTGAAGATTTTCTCATCCGTGAACAAAATCTTTCGGAATCCCCCAGCTGCGTACCTCTCCAAGAGCTTCTTGGATCTTGTCGCCCTGATGTGTCGCAAGGTGGCCGTAAGTCGCTGGCCCGTACGTCTCCGGTAAGCCCCTAGCCCTAGGTCTTGTTTAATGATGCGCGACATCGTCCGGACAGGAATCTTCATTTCCCTGGATAGGATCTTCTGCTTCCGGAGTGGATTCCTTTGAATCCTGGCTTTTACGGCTTTGATGGCTGCTGGAGTCCTTACTTGACGAGGTCTTCCGCTTCTTGGCCTGTCATCAACAGAGGACGTCTCATTGTACCGCTGAATGGTTCTAGACACAAATTTACGCGATATTTGAAGGCCGCGTAAGAGTTCAAAAATCTGACTAGCACTGTGATTACACTTATGTAAAGCTATCACTGCAATACGGTTCTCTGCCTTGCCCCACTCCATCGTTATGCTTCGAGAGATCAATACAAACTGAGGTATATGTAATTACCCGAAAAGCGCTTAATCAACTGACACCACAATGTAAACAATCGGACAAGTATTAACAGGTCTACACTTGTTTGAAAACGAGGGACAGAACTTATGGCACGACTATGTATATAAAACAAAAAGTAGGAAAACAATGGGCAAAATACGCAAAAAGGATGAAAGTGGATTCGAGCAGAAAATAGGATAGGTAACGCGAGCGATACGTATTTTTGCTGGTTGGCTTCATCAGGCCTGAAATGAATGTACATATGCAACTACACAAGTAGATGTACAAACACATATCCCCACATCCGGATACGGGTGTAACCTGAGGAAACGAAGATGGAGAGGGAAAAAATCGACACACGAAGTCCACAACATTATTTTCCTACTTTTTGTTATATACGTTTCTCAGCATGATCACTTTCTCTATGTAGATCCTTTGGGCTTGAAGTACCACAGCAAGTGGCTATAACCGGCCGCGTGGTTGTGGTTAGATGTCTCCTTGAAAATTCGAGGTCTTCTAGCCATTTTATACTACAATGTGTAGGTTGCCTCTTGTTGTGGACTTCGTGTGTCGATTTTTTCCCTCTCCATCTTTGTTTCCTCAGGTTACACCCGGATCCGGATGTGTGGACATGTGTGTCTACTTTTGTAGTTGCATATCTACATTCATTTTGGGCCTGATGAAGCCAACCAGCAGAAATACGTATCGCTCGGGTTACCTATCCTATTTTCTGCTCGAATCCACTTTTATCCTTTTTGCGGATTTTTCCTACTTTTTGTTATATACCTTCCTCCGCATGATCACTTATTCTCTTTGTATACAGTATATATAAGACGACATAATTAGAATTTTTATATGACCTGTCATCTCTTGTCCTCCAGTATTAACTTTATTTTTGGTGAGGAACGCCATATTGGATATTTGCGCAGATGAATAGGGTTTTTAATATCAATTTTAAAAATGTATAATGTCATACATTGACATTGACAAACCTTACACATTCCAGAAAAACTGACGTTTCTAGATAGACCTTGAAATTATGGTTTCATTTGTTTCATATACCAGACCAGACATCAAATTAAATATAGCAACAGAGTTTGGAAGACTCTGAAGAGAAATAAATCGAGCAGTGAGCAATGAATAGAGAAGATTCAGGCTTCACATACAAAATGACAGACAATATTTTGAACATCTGCTATTGTTTATCTCTGCTTATGTATGGTGATTATTGTTATTACCGTCAATGACATTTTTATTTTGTGTTCAGGCTTCACCATACATTATTCTAAAAATTTTCATCTAACAAGAAACTCATGGCCAACGAAGGAAATACATTACTGAATTTAGGACTGAAAACTCCATTTAAATGAACAAAATTCCAATATAGCATCCATATAAAAAAATACAAAGTTGGAGATAGAAGTTGAAAGAAGGGATATTGAATTGAACATTTAACTACCCCCTACAAGTAACAAAGACAATATGCAATTTATTCTGATCCCATCCCATCTCAAATAAAGTCAGGAAAAAATAAAAGTGATTTTGGGACAAATCTGGTAGGCCCAACAAATGCCTATCTGATAATTTCAAGGCCTACCTAGGAAGTTCTGCCTTTTTTTGAAATAACTAAGGTTTGCCAACGTGAATGTATGACTCATTATACATTTTTGTAATTAGAATTAAGAACTCTATTGATCTGTGCAAAAATCCAGTATATATATAAGAAAAACTAAAACTGATGCTGGAGGACAAGAGACGAAACGCCGTTTTGTATGAGGAGAAAAAGTGGCAGTGTCAATGTGCAATTTATTTTGAAACCCCACGAGAATCAAGGTCAGGAAAAAACGATTATGGGAAAATTCAGTTTTTCCGTCTCTCCCCGGAAGTACTTCGAACTTCGAAATTTTCTAAACGGCATTTTGTTGATTACCTAAATACGCAACTTTGCCCCCATTTAAGCAACTTCGTATCTCTTACAGATTCCGAAATCCCAATGTGATGTTCGAATTTAAAACACCCTGTATGTGGCAAGAGAGCTTTTTATTTGAGTTCTGCTGTTTCGTGGTCACTTGTTGCTCTGTAATTCTATGATTCCAGTCATATTAATTTTTTGGCTAGTTTCGAACAGTCATAACACAAATATTACCAAAACATCAAAATTTGTACAATGATTTTGGATAGCTTCACATTTAATTAAACAAAAAATACGTATCCTATCATGATTGCAGTGACTATCGTCTCCATTATTTGCTATCGCTGCCAAAAATAACGTAATGGATGGCTTAATGATTTGTCATGTTTGTTGCACTAAAAAATCTCTATTATGATGTACATTGTAAATGTGCTTATCATGAATTCTCTTATCACTTTGAACTAAAGTTTAGTAGTATAATAATTTTCACAAACATGCGTATTTTATTTGGGTATAGTCCATGAATAATTGAGAAGCTTAAACTAAATTTGAAGTAGCACCTTGTGCATATCTGTAATTGTACTGGTTTATAGTAAACATGAGTAGACAACTAAAATAATCATGGTACATACTTAACTTATTTTTAAATGTTGATCCTCATAAACTTTTGTACTAGGCCCAAAAATGAGAAAACGTTGAAAACCATGTTTCTTGACATTACAAAATTTTAATTTTTATTCCTCCACCACTACTGGTTTAGGCATTTAAAAAGCTTTTCTATCATCGTCATAATAGTAGCTATGTGCCAAAATCCGAGTATAGACTAACCCTATACTCTTGCCTCTAACACTAACTATACCATGGACAGAGACATTTTACTGTCTGGCACTGTACATGATTGGTTGGACAGACAAAAATATTTGAATCTTTTAGCAAAGTAGCTGTTAAAGGCCAATTCTGGCTCTCTTGCTGTCTACTTTGCTCAGTCATTTCTACGTTAAACATGTGATATGACTAGACAGTGGCTTTCCATAAATTTTAACAACAGCTTCATTTTTCTCAAGTAAATGCAGCCTGTCTAAATGCCAGACAAATATTTGAGGAAGTGAGGCAAGGATATGCAGCTCTTGATAACATCATACCTGCCAATCAGTATTACCGATATAATGATCACTGGAGGTTTGCTACACAGAGGCTATGCTTTCTAGCGGCTTTGGTTGTATTCATAGAGACTGGAATATTAATAAGCAAGGAAACAGCTGCAGAAATACTTGGAAGTAAGTACATATGGTGTAATCGAAAAGTTTTTTTTATATTTTTTGGAATATTAAGATACTGATAGGTTCACTTAAGAAAAGATGCCTTGTAATATTCTTTATCAAATTAGTGACGTGAAGCTACAATGTGGAAAACATATTTTGATTATTGTGTCTGTTATAACTACTCACATTTTTTAATCATTTCTTATGAAAAAACATAAATTACAGTTGTCACATACAGTACTGGCATCAGTATTTTAAACAGGATTGGATCAATGAAAGCCAGATGATAAAGGATCTCAATAACTATTGAATCAACCCATGCATGACTTTTAAACTTACCTTTGCAAATTCGCAGTTAAGTTTCTAGAATACACTACAAACACTACTAGATTCCATGGTGAATCACATGACAAGTTACAAATGATTTGGGAACATCTCATATGCTCTCCGCCTTCTGAGACTGGTTAAGAGTAGTTAAAGCTAAAACTCCCCATCACTGTGACTCAGCAACAGCCAGAAGAGTTTGTGAGAAGACGGAAGTGGTTATACAGGGACCGCCAAAGGAACCTGCCGTTTTCAGAATGGATAGTACGAAGCTGTTTTTTGACGAGAACATCGGTTACAGTGGGCAAGACATCGGTAGTAGATGCCATTTCAGTAGTCATGGAGCTGTGGACAAGTGAACACCGCGCATTTGTTGTCGAGACGTATTTTAAAAATCACGACTCGGTGATCATTACACAGCGTCTATTTCGTACACATTTCAATGTCGGACGTCAGGGTTCTGTTCCATGCCGTAACACAATTAAGTTGTGGGTCAAAAATTTTCGTCGATCTGCATCAGCAATGAAAGCTAAGCCACCAGGAATGCGTCGAACAGTTCGGACTCCAGCCAATATTGAGAGGGTGCGAACAGCGGTGCAGCAAAGTCCACGTCGTTCAGCTAGGCTACAAGCAATTAGTCTAAGGCTTTCAGAAACAACAGTGCGGCGTATTTTGCATAAGGATTTACATTATCACCCTTACAAATTAGCGATGGTTCAAGAACTGACAGCTGAAGACTTTGTGAACCGTTTGACTGCAAGCAACCAGCTTCTGGAACTTTTGGATGAAAACGCTTTAGGTGGCTTAATTATGTCTGATGAGGCGCATTTCGAGTTATCAGGCTACGTAAATAAGCAGAATTTTCGCTACTGGTGTGCAGAGAATCCGAGAGAACTTCACCAGCGACCCCTTCATAGTCGCAAGGTTACTGTTTGGTGCGGAGTGTCGCGATTCGGCATAATTGGACCCTATTTTTTTGAGGACTATGCTGGAAATTCTGTCACGGTTAATTCGCAACGTTATCTGGAAATGTTAAACACATTTTTGGAACCAGAGCTTCGTCGACGGAACATAGATTTAAATACTGTATGGTTTCAGCAAGATTTCGCCACAGCGCATACAGCACGAGCAACAATGGTTCGACTGCGAGAAATGTTTCCAGGAAGAGTCATTTCGCGGAATGGAGATGTTTCTTGGCCGGCAAGGTCTCCCTAACTCACGGCTTGTGACTATTGGTTATGGGGTTATCTCAAAAGCAAGGTATATTTAACGAGCCCAAGGACCATTGAAGAATTGAAGGAAAACATTCGCAATGAAATTAGCGCGATTCCGATGAGTATGGTACAGCGCGTAATGGGGAATGTGCGAAACCGTTTGGAAGACTGTGTCCGCAGTGAAGGACATCATTTGACCGAAGTTATTTTCCATACATAAAATGGCATGTAATACACTTTCGACTACTTATACATGAAAATAAATATCTTGAAAGATACATTTGTAGTTTCATATTGAAACTCATCAGGTTCCTTTGGCGGACCCTGTACTTTCTGGCAGACAGAAGCTAACTTCATTAGTGGTTGATAATGCCGAGATTCGGAGCCAAAATGCAATCAAGTATCTGGGCGGGTAGCTTGACGAATATCTGACGATGATTCAACATATAAGCCGCACCACTGACACCGTAAATGAGGTTGTTGCTTGCCTGATACGGCTAATGCCATGTGTCGAAGGCCCCTTTAGTGAGAGGCGCAGGATTTTGGCAAGGGTGGCAAACTCGATTATGCTGTTCGGAGCTCCTATATAGAACAAGGCCTTGAGGATAAAATACAGACGGCTAATACTACCGAAAAGTAGTGCGTGGTATGCGCTTACAGAATGGTGTCGACCTATGCAGTGCTGGTGGTAGCTGGCATCCCGCCAATTGATTTGCTGGCTGCGGAGAGATATGCACTTTATAAAAAGGGCTTATGTACTATGGACTACAGTGGACCTCCGGTAATCCGACAAACATTATGCAGGGCAGTGTCGGACTATCGAATTTGTCGGATTATAGAGCACTGCCTAAGACCCCCTATAGTCCGGAATTTTTTACAAAAGAGTACCTTGTAATCCGACAAATTACATATCCAATGGTAAGATTATATATGTTATGTATATGTATGTACTTTGAAGTACAAATCATACATAGTTTATGTATGTCGAATTTAGTAAATTAAATAACAATAGAGCTTACGTTTTATTATAAAATTAAGCATAAATGCACATGCATATGTACCAAAATAATCAAGAGTTATTAATCAAAATCATTAATGAATTTATCAAGCTATGAAGCTTGGAAATATTCATCAATTTTTTTTTGTTTAAGGTTGTTATAACGCGAGATCAGAGCTTTGTCCCCCAGTCTTCTCAAAAGTAAAAGTTCGTTGTAGGATGTACCATTCTCTTCAGCCCATTGTAAACCTAGCTCAAAGGCGTCTTGTGCTGTGACTTGTGGAGCAGTTGCAATCACATCGTCGTTATTTTCCGGATTGTTTGTTGTATAATTGGAAACCTCTTTTATAATCTCTTCGTCAGACATTTCATGAAAAACATTTTCCTCTTTATCCATTCCACGGCACCAGATTTCCAAATCTTCCGGATTTATCTGCGTTTCACTAGCGACTTGTTCTATAACTTCCGAAGTAACACTGATTTGTGGAACGTTGCTTGGAGTGGTGACTATATCTGGCCATAACTTTTTCCAAGACGATTTAATAGTTGATGATGGTAACGTATTCCACGACTGACAAAGAGTAGTCAGTAGTTGACACGAACTTCTTGATCTTCTTGTGGTTTCTTTTAATGTCATAAATTGTAGATCGGCCTACGCCGTATTCACTTGCTAGACTACTGAAAGTTTCGTTGCGATTTAAGCGGTCTAAAATATCACATTTCATCAAGATTGTCAAATACGTATGTATGTAATACATATTCAAAGACATGTCGGATTACAGGGGGCGCCGGATTATCGGGGGTCCACTGTACTAGTTTTACAGATGCTCTACACTACACCATTTCGTGGTACAATAGTAATTTCATGTGATGTACTTCCGTGATTTACCAACGAAATCGTAAAGTACTCACGTTGCACTGCACGTCATTATAATTATTTCTTGACGTTATACGTTTATGATTTTGATGAGACATTCATATTAACTTTGTGATCCTGATGAGGTATTATTGATTCCAGTAAACGATAAGGCCAATATTCATTTAGACCTTGAAGATTATCTAATGGGAATCTTAAACATGGCTTCAGAATTGGTACGAGCTCACGACCCTGATTTATGTAATTCATTATTAACTTGGATAAATAATTTTAGGCAAGGTTTGCTGTAAATTCGGTGACATTCGGCGACTATGAACGACCGCTCCAAATATCCAAATTTGTAGCACAGCTGAATGCTGGTTTCAGACTACTGAATCTCAAGAATGACTCTCTGAGAAAGAGGTTTGATGCGTTAAAGTATGATGTTAAGAAGATTGAAGAAGTAGTGTATGATCTGTCTATAAGGGGTCTATCCCAAAATACGGCAGCTGGAGATTCGGGTTCCAATAAAGAACCACAAGAGTAATATTTATTTTTAAGTGAGAAGATACATCAAGACTGAAGCAACATTCAGTGAAATATTCTAACTGGAATCTCATAATGTTTAAGTTCGTCGTGGTTTCATGGTTTTTTGTATGATTTAATAGACTTTCTTAAAAAATGTAACATGGATCTGTTTTATTTGTTACCAACAACTTAATAAAATACAAACCACCTGCATATACCTAAAAAGTGTTTCAGACAAAATGGCGTGAAGTAGATCGACTCTGTACTTCTCACGCAACGCAGTCATGAATTTATAAAAGGTTGTTTGAACGAGATAGCGCTTCTTAGAAGAATGTTAACTACGAACTTGCATAACAAAGAAATTAAATGAATCGTCTTTCAAATTGTCCATGCAATAAGTAGTCGCTAGTCCTCGCCCATTTCACGATGCGATCTAGAAATTTCTCTGTCTTAAGGGCAAATGTATGGAGAAATCTATGCGAATATGTCTAAGAGGTGCGTAAAATTACCAACGTTAGGAGTATACACATCTGCTATTTTTATAAAGAGCGATACTGTCGGCAATGTACAGGTACTGAGCTTTGATAATAGCTACAACGAGCTGAAAATAGAATTTCTGTTTCTCTCGTTTAAAATTGGTAATACAAGTTACTGTGTAGGAGTTATTTATAAGCCTCCAAATGAAAACTTATCAAGTATGTTAGAATTCTTGGATAATCTACTACCACAACTCATAAGCGAATATGACAATATACTGGTGTTGGGTGATTTTAATATTTACATGCTCGTGGAAAATAAAATAAATGATTGTTTTGAAATATATGGTATGACCCAAATTATAAGTGAACCGACTAGAATAACAGAGAGAACTTCTACATTATTAGATCCTATATTTATAAGTGCTACTTCATATGTTTCTAGTGGTACAATGAATGCTGATAGCTTTAGTGACCATCAGATGGTATATTGTGATGTTAAATGTTCAATCAAATGTGAACCAAAATTTGTAACATACAGAGACTTTAACAACATTAACTTAGAGGCATTTGATAATGACCTTTATCGGATAGACTGGGAAAGCATACCTTACTTCAGCGACATAGAAAGCAAAGTTGAGTTTTTGACATCAAACTTATTGTCACTTTTTGACTTGCACTGTCCTGAACGAACAGTATGAGTCACAAAGCCAAAAGCGCCTTGGCGTACTGCAAACGTACAAATGTTATTCAGGGAAAGGGGTGAAGCTCTCTCGAAATATAAAATGGATCCATCAGAAGAAAACTGGAACAGCTATAAAAGCCTCAGAAATTACTGTTTGCTAGCATTACGCAAAGAAAAATCAGCCTATTTGGAATATCTACATAAAAATAAAAACTCTAAATCTCTTTACAGATCATTGAAACAAATGCACATACAAAGTAATAAAAATCCTCCGAACATTCCGGTCCACCTTTCCAATCCATGTAAAGTCAATGATTACTTTACCTCAATTTTTAAGAATAGTGATGAAGAATGTATTGACAAAATAATTCATTATCGTAACAACAGACAGTTTTGAGAGGTTTTCTTTCAATTCAATTGACTTGACAAGCTTAGCATCTATAATCAGTCATATTGGTTCCAATGCATCTGGTAATGACGGAGTTACGTTGCGAATGTTAAAATTATGCTATCCCGCTATAAATCTTTATTTGTTGTATATTATCAATCTATGCTTAGAGAGAGGCTATTTTCCAAGCGCGTGGAAAACAGCAATGGTAAAACCACTACTCGCTAAAACCCCGAATCCTTTGTCATTTGATGACCTACGACCGGTAAGTCTTTTGCCTCTTCTATCCAAAATACTGGAACGCGCAGCTTATATCCAGATTTACGAGTACTTTGACAAAAATAATATAAGTGTTCATCAATCGGGTTTTAAAAAAAATCATAGCACTACTACGGCTTTAGTGGACTTGATCGATGGCATAATTTCCGCGCTTGACAATAAAAACTTGTGTGCTCTTGTCCTTTTAGATTTCTCGAAGGCATTTGATACATTGAATCACAAACTGCTTGTAGCCAAATGTCATTACTATGGTTTTGATGATCTTGCTTGTAAGCTCATCAAGTCATATTTAAGTGATCGGTCGCAAGTGGCTGTGGTTGATGGTCAGATGTCTTTGCCAAATAAAGTTCAGTCCGGAGTACCTCAAGGCTCCGTATTAGCTCCATTGCTTTTTTTGTTATACACCGCGGATCTTCAAGATACTGTCAAGCACTGTCATGTGCAATTCTTTGCCGATGACACTCAGATAAAGTATGATTTTCCAGCCTCACGCTACTCTGAAGCCCAAGACCAAATCAATGAAGATTTGTCAACTATTAGCCGCTATTGCAAGTTACATAACATCAAGCTCAACCCATCGAAGTGTAAAGCCTTGCTATTTGGTAATATCAAAATAAGAGCAAATCTTATAAGCAAAATTGACGTTCAAATCGAAGGAAAAATCATCCCTTATTCAGAATGTGCCAAAAATTTGGGTTTACATTTAGATGAAGACCCGCGGTTTGAAAAACACTTACAGCACGTTTTGAGGCAATGTTACGGTTCGCTCCGGCTTCTATTTGCAAACAATTGCATCACTGGTAAGCAATTGAAAAAACAGCTATATGTGAAAGCTTGGTATTGTCTAAGATTTCGTATGGGCTAATAATTTATTACCCCTGCCTAACTGCTGCGAATAAAAGACGTCTACAGATAATGCAAAATACTTGTAGTAGGTACATAAATAATTTGAGGAAATTTGATCATATATCGCATACGTATTCTGACCTCAATTGGTTAACTATAGATAATCTATACAAATATTCTGTTATAAGTTCTGTGCATCGTATTTTACTATCCGCATCACCCCATACCTGTTTGAAAAATTTATTACCAGATCCAGCACGCACAATATTAACACAAGGCATCAGGCTTTCTTTATACTGCCAGTCCACCGTACTGTTTTATATTCAAGAACCTTTATTTACAATGCCGTTAAATATTACAACAGTATTAATTTTCATTTTAAAAATATTGCGAATATTAAAACTTTTAAATTAAAATTGAAGTCCGATCTTATCTCGCAAACATGAATTGCCACTTATATTTTTTTTTTATTGGTTAATGATGGTTGATTTTAAAAAAAATCCCTATGATCACAGTTTTGTTGGTTTAAAACAAACCGATTTAAATGTATGTACCATAGTTAATCCATTTCTATGTAATTTCGTATAAATTATCAAAACGGGGTTAGGTGGAAGAATAGCTCACGCTAAACCTTGCCCCTCGTAATGAACTAAATGTTTAGTGCAATAAAGACCCTTTATTATTATTATTATTATATACTAAGAAATCTTGAGATAGACCCTCCCCCACCTCTGCAACCCCCAATTGTTCACCCTTCAAACGTATTTAAAAAAATACAGTAGCCTCTGAAAGGTAAGTTTGAGTTTATTTTTTGGAGGTAGCTCCGCTGTCGCTGGATCGATTTGCATCTTAGCCTACTTTAGAGTAATAGTAACTATGTCAAAATTGTATCACAATCTGAGCAGTGCTTTCACCGACATTTAGAAGGAAATAAGTGATATGGTTTTTCGAGATGTACATGTCATGTAACAGGTTAAAAATGCAATCCCATTTTCGCCAGTAGGCGTGAGAAGTAGTAGTTCAAAACATGTGTACACTGTTAATCTGATATGCTTGTCTGGCCAGTGAAACCACGTATATTTCAAATTCTTATTTAATGTAGTAAACGTTTCGGTTACAAAGTTGACCTTCAGTACATGGCACTTAATAATAGTGATAATAATAGACGTCTTTATTTATCCACAATTACATTGTAGTATAGCCAAATGTCAGACTTACATGGCGAAGTTTAGCATGCTGCTACTCTTACACTTAACCATCATATAGTCTCTAGCAGATGTTCAAAAGAATACACTATCCACAAACAGATTTGGTTCATTACATCGAAAGTAAAATTTAAAAAAAGAGAAAAAGGCATACTTTCCAAACCCAAATGCACCAAAACATTACTAATCTGAATTAAAGATGGAATAAAAAAGAAATGAATGATTCCGTAAATTATACAGGGTGTCCGCAAAGTTGGGGTTTTCCTTTACACGACGTGTAGATCTTGAAAACATAAGCAATTTTTCTTAGTACCATATACACCAATGCCTTAAGGGAACCGAGATAAAGCGCTCTGCAACATCAAAAATATCTGAATACCGTCCTGTAGCCGCGACTCGCGACGTCCCCGAGTGGTACTAGGATACTAGCTCGACCCGACGACAGAACTGGGTCGGTCAGTGTGTCAGGTCAGTATGCAACCTTCAACCGACAGTTACGGTCACGCGTGTAGAGGTAATCGCGTAGACGAGAATCCCTCAACAAGCACTAGAGACGTGGCTAGAGAAGTGCAAGTATCAAAAACTAAAGTGTGGCAAACGCTGCGTGAAGAGGGGCTGTATCCGTTTCACGTCCAACGTGTACAAGCCCTTCAACCTGACGATTTTCCAGCAAGAGTGCGGTTTTGTGAGTGGTTGTTGCATCAACATGACAATAATCCGGACTTTTTGAAGTGCATATTGGTGACAGACGAATCTACGTTCACGCGTAATGGGGTGAATAACTTTCGCAATACTCATGTTTGGTCAGTAGAAAATCCGCACGCTGTCCGTCGGGCACATTTTCAACAAACATTTTCGGTGAATGTTTGGGCTGGCATGGTGAACGGTATGCTCATTGGACCATTTATTCTCCCAAATCGATTGGGCGGGATGCAATACCTAGACTTTTTACGCAACATTTTGCCTTCCTTGTTAGAAGATGTGCCATTAAGTGTAAGACAATCAATGTGGTTTCTGCACGATGGTCATATTTGTTACCTCTGTTCGTGGTCTGCACCACCGCCGGCGTCTGCTCGGTAGCGCATCAGCTGATTTCATTTTCTGTTGGAGCGGTATGATTTCGGGCAGACGTACTTAGCCCTTCTCGTCAACTGGAGAGTGAGTACTTTTTCTTTTATTTTTTTTACTTGGTCGCCCTCGTTTCACTACACATTACCTTTGTTATTTCAAGGGTAGTTGTTTCTGAAAAGGAAAACCCCAACTTTGCGGACACCCTGTATGTTTGGAGGGTTGAGTAATAATGTTTTAACTTTTTGTCGAAAGACAGGTAATGAAAATTCTTTATATACTTTAGGAAGGTCATTATAAATAATAGCGACATTGTAAGAAAAACTGCGTTTAAAAAGTGTAGACGTATGCAGGGGTATTCTAATATTATTTTCTCTGAGAGTTCTACAGTGAACATCATTATTAAATGAATTTTTTTCCTTCAAGTAATAAGGTTTAGACGTGAGCAGCAATTTGTGAACAAAAACTGAATAGTGATACTTGACCATGTCATTAATTTTTAACCAGATTAGAACGGGATATTTTGCTGATACATGATCAAATTTACGTAAGCCAAAAATGAATCGTATACAATTGTTTTAAATAACTTGAATAACGTATACGATATTACAATAATTTAGTATAGATATGACCAATGCTTCAGATAGTTTTTTACGCAACTTAAAATTTAGTAAATACCTGTTTGCTATAAAAGTGCGCAGCCGTAGGTAGGTTTTCTGAGGTAGACTTTTAACATGTTCAATAAACCTTAATTTTGTATCAAAAACAACACCAAGAATTTTTGCAGAATCAGAAAATTGCAAGATTTGGTTATTTATCTGAATGTTCAAGAGCTGTGTTACATTGTATGTTTTTCTTTGACAATATTTTATGTATTCCAGGTACACTTCGTTTGTTTTTTCTTTAATTTTCAGATTCCTATAAAGTGTGACAGACAATAGTCTGAAAGGTAACATGCCGAGATTGACAGAAGCTATCATTAGAAATTTTAAGATGGTGCCACGCACAACTAGCATAGGCCTGGACCGCCTGGGGTAGGCAGCTCAGCTCCCAAAAGGATGTCTAATTTGGGCATTATGCGGGCTTTTGAGACTATTCTAGTAACACACTATACAAGATGATTGACAAGTCTTAACAAAAAATGAAACATCAAACACAGGGTGTCCCATTTCAAAAATCAAAATTTATCGGACACTATATAGCTAAAAATTTTTCATTTAACTTTTTTTCTGCAAATCTACTGGTGTGTAGTTTTATTGGCAAGACAAACATGGGGGATTATCGACATGGAAACCAAAGGATGAGTTTCAGATGTTACATATACACTGTCCTGTTACGAAAAAAAAAACGTATTAGTGCCTCAATGGTGGTATATTTTTTCTTAATATAATTATTAGTACGACTAAGCTAAATAAGGGTGAGTTCTTAGAAATTATTAGTGTAACATAATAACATTATAAATATATACATATCAGCATTTAAAAGTTCTTTTTGTATAAATATAGCATCAAAAAAGTGGATGTATAAATCATCTTATATAATTAGAAATATTGTATTGGTATGATCATAATACGCAAAAAATTATTAGTCATATTAAGGGCCTGCTTAACACCTGTCAAACACTACCTTTAGGTCACTTTCATATAAAGTTACAAGTGCCACTGGAGGACAAAGGCAGTTTTGTTGTTTCACTCATTCACCCATTCCTTGAATGCAGCTGACAAATTGCCGATTCATCATGTTCAATGTATGCCAAACACTAACTGGCTGTAAAAATACTAATCAACAAAATTCTTTATCTTCCAGCAAAATTGACGGATACTTGTCCCTAGTCATCTGTTTAAAGGCATATGTTTCAATAACCATAACGACTTTAGGCTACCATACAATTCTATCATATCAATAGTACATATTTATAAATTACTTATACCCCTTGCTACATCTTGTTCTCACAACAATTTTCTTGATTTTCCCTAACCTCTTTTTCCTGTAATAGTTTTTGGTAGAGCAATAACGATGCCTGAAAAATAGTTTCTTGAATAACATGCGACATGAACGAGTAGTCATAAACTTACATAAGCATCGATTGCTGCATATTGTTTCTGAGCATTGGACAGTGGAATTATGTGCCATTTACTTTGTCTAACTTTCTTGTCTTTATTAATCTTCAAGTCAAGCTACAAAATGAAAAATGGTATTTACCACAATAAATCAACACACCAACTTTTTTCAATAAAAAAATTATTTCTCTAAAATTGTCGGGTATTTTGAATATCACTAAATGATCTTTTGTCATGTTTTAACGTCACATTTTCTTTTTTTCAACTGCCTGCTTGGATCAGTATTCTAGATTCTTTAATCTGATTATTTGGCAGTGAATAAAGAATTGAATAGAATTGACGTCCTGTATTCCCCCTTTGCCGTACTCACTCCAATACCATTTTTATCCACATCGCGGGTCGAGTGTCGTTAAGGTTTGGACTATATAACGACTAAGTATAAAGAAATATTTTTTTTGTGAAAGAAGAAGATAATTAAGATGATAGATTTTATATACAATAAGACATACCAAACGGTCAACTAATTTTTCCAGGCTCCATCTTTGTGTTGTTGGCAGTATTGTATTTGCCATTACACCCAAGTCTATGCAGTTATCTATCATTTTGTCAACATTGAACCCTACAAAATCTCTAGCCAGTTTTCTGACATCGCTAAAACAGAAAAATACATTAATATTTATGGTTATACATTATATGTTCGTAAAGTGATCGGTGACTGCGTTTGGCATCCGCACATGAATTCCGTCTCTATAGTATTGCAGAATGAACGGAATTTGCGTGTTGGGATCTTGGATACGGTCACTGACAGATTCGCGACTACTTTACGTGTTTTATCTCCATATTTTGCTGGCCACTTAATGAAACCACATGTGTTGAAGTAAAGGTTTGCTGATGTTCTGGCCAACAGAACATGGAGATTGATCAGCGGGACAGCCACAGAATGAGTTCCAGATGCAACAGAAATCATTACAGTCAAATTTAATGAACTGAGTTCAAGAATAATATAAATAGTTCCTATAAACACGATAAAAACTACACAATGTCTGAAGATTAAATGATGAGAGTTATTTGTTATTCAAATATAATTACAATTTCATATTGTCACGCTCAAAATAACTTCCTTCTGAAGCCACACAGCGCTGGAAACGGTTCTTCCACTCCCCACACTCCACGCAAAATTCCCTTGGGGTGATTTTTCAAGTTGGGAAAGAAAAAAGTCACAAGGAATAAGGAGGCTGAGGAGCCACAGGAATGTTTTTACTGGCCAAAAACTCGTTTATTGACATTGCTGGGTCACAAGGCGCATTATCTTGATGCAACAACCTTCTTGATCTGTTGAACGATGTTGTGAGTCAAATCTAATTCATGCTCGATCATTCTGTCAACCAGCGATCTGAACGCACAAGCTTCCGGATTCTGTCGATATTTTCATCGGTTCCTGAAAATGAAGGACTTCTGCTTCGTGGGTCGACTCTCTCTGAACATGCATTAAACCGAAAAACCTAGGCGTTTGACAAAACAATATCAGGCCTGGAGGTTTAGCAAGACTTAACGTTGCACTGTGCACAAGTCTGAAGTAAAACCTGATACCACACCATTGCACATACTTTATTATAATTTATTTGAGCTGTAGGCATATGTGGGTTAAGTCATATTTCAAAACTTCCATAGTAACCCTTTGTATTTTCTATACTTCTTCAAGTTAAGAACGGATTTTAATGTACATATACTAAGTGACATATAAATCCGAACACCCAGTTTAAATGGTTTTATTTTAATAAAAGTTGGTGAATGTATTTATCTTACTGTAAATAACAAGTGAAAAAATTTTCAGCCTTACCAGTTGGACATTCCGGTTTTTATACTGCTTTTTTTTAATTCACTAACGCTCTAAAAATGAATATTTCAGCCGCAGTAAAGAATCAACGTTGGCGGATTTTGGTTCTTGACATCCTTTACGATCGGTTACGATGCCTAGAGTACGGAGACCTGTACGATTTCGTCAACTTAGTGAGTTTGATAGGGGCCCTATAGTGGGACTTCGGGAAGCTGGACTTTCTTTTCGGGCAATTGCAGTTAGAGTGCAAAGAAGTGTAGACACTGTGGTTAGGTGTTGTCAGGCATGGCTTCGAGAAGGCCGTACGCAAAGAGCAAGGGGCACTGGACGCCGCCGAAGAACAATAGACCGTGAAGATCGCCGCCTAAGATTATTGGCCTTAAGGGACCGTTTCTCCACTACCAGGTCCATTGCAAATGAATGGTTTGCAGAACACGGAAGACCTATTGGCATGCGAAGTGTTTACCGACGAATGAGAAGTTTTGGCTTGTTTTCATACCGGCCACACTGGGTCCTCCCTTTAACTCGAGAACACCGACGTAATCGCCTTGAGTGGTGCAGACAATGGTCACTCTGGGATCAGGAATGGAACAGTATTGTCTTTAGTGACGAGTCTCGATTTTGTTTAGGCATGCACGATGGTCGTGCCAGGGTTAGAAGGCGACGTGGTGAAAGGAGGAATCCACAGTTTTTTGTTGAAAGACATGTTCATCACACTGTTGGAGTTATGGTTTGTGGTGCTATAGCTTATGGTTCCAGGTCACCTTTAATCTTCATCAGAGGTAACATGAACGCGCAGCGATATATCCACGAAGTTCTAGAACCCCATCTTTTACCCTATCTTGACACCCTGGCAGATCCAACTTTCCAACAAGATAATGCCCGACCACATGTTGCAAGAGTCACAATAGACTTCTTTCAACATAATGATGTCACATTGTTACCATGGCCAGCAAGATCTCCCGACTTATTCCCAATTGAGCACGTGTGGGATATGATGGGTAGGAGATTGCTCAATTTGCAACGTCCTCCTCAGACTCTAGAAGCACTTCGAGAGGAGTTGGTGGTTGCCTGGAATGAGATACCGCATGAGGACATTGACCACCTGATCAGAAGCATGCCTAGGCGCGTTGGAGAATGCGTAGCACATCAGGGTGCATCCACACATTATTAAAGGTCAAAGGGCTTTAAAGCAGTGCAATCATTTTGAAATTTTTATCATTTACTTATTATGCTTCATTAAGTACTTATACAAAATTTTATTAAAATAAAACCATTTAAACTGGGTGTTCGGATTTATATGTCACTTAGTATATTTATCAGATGGTATATATTAGACAAACTTACTTTTTTATGTTGTTTCCTGTAAGTCTTACGTTGTCATGAGCCAAAAATTCACTCAAACCCTTTGGCAGCTTTTTTAGTCGGCTGATATGGAAAATGTAACAGTTTGTCAAATCTGGGCTGATCTGTATAACAGCTACATTTCCAGGACCTGTTTGAAAACTGAATGGCCATTCTAGATCGAAGCCTATTATCAGTACATCTGCAGATTCATTTGCTTTTGTCCTAAGATGAAAAAAAAAGCAGATAAAAAATCGCGGAAAAATAAAAAAACAGTACTTACAAAAGTTTGTCAGAGCAATACGCTATGTCGATCATTTCTGTATGATAAACTATTTTCCCTGGATATTTCAGGAATGGTCTCTTATTCCTACGTTCAAATTCTTCCTCTTTCGCAATTTTTGTCCTTTTCTGTAAAATAATAGTTTTGAATTAAACTGAATATAGGGCCATATGAACAAAAATTAAGTAACTGCTTATAAGCAGCATAAGTAGAAAGAAAAGGAAAGGCTTAGAACAAAAGATAGAAGTAAAAGCAACTGCTTCATTCGATATGAACGATTAATTTATACTTGCAAGCAAATGCTTCATAGGTACTCGCTTCCAAGTAACAAAATTGTGCAGACTACACATGTTGCACATATACACTCATCCAATGCTCAAAATGCCGTGAAATAGCAATGTGTAAAATACCGTAATCCAGTCAAATAAAAATTATTTTTGCAAAAATTCCCACAAAGCCAGAAATTGGTATCGACCTTGAATACAACATTATAAATATCAAAACTCCTCATATGTCCTTGGAGCGGAACCTTGTTTTATTTGGGTATAAATGTATCGCGGGCAACTTCTTTGACCTATCGAAAGCTTTCGGTACAATTTACATCAGGCTTCTCAAGGAAAAATTATTTAATTTAGGTTATATTTTATTGGGTAGTCTTTTCTGCCTGACAAAAATTCAAAACAAAAGTCAAATGGACACCTCTACAATGGTGTGCAATACAATGGAGTGATGAGGCCCGATTCGAAGTTTGTGTTGGTCACAGTCGCAGTAGAGTTATTCGCAAAAAAACCAGTGATGGAAGAATGTTTGATATCCGGCCAAGATTTTATGTTTCAGCAAGATGGTGCAGCGTGCCATACCTCAAAAAAGGCTATAAAATGGATGGAAGAAAATAATGTACCACTTTTGAAATGGGTTTCTAGCAGTCCAGATATGTCACCTATTGAAACTTTGTGGCACGAGATGAAAAAGATCCTGCTCGTACAATCACGGAACTGAGACAAAAGCTTCAAGGAATATGGCATTGTTTTATACAATTTTCCAAAATTTGGTTAACACTATGCCTCAAAGAATTTCAGCCGTAATAAAAAATAAAGGTGATGTTACCCAATGGTAATGTTTCAATTGTTGCTTTGTTAACTTCGCGCATTTATTCGCACATTGTTTATTTGTTCAGATGTTCTATTAGTTATAGGTCTAAGTGATTTCAAATATGTATTTTTTACGACTAGAGTGTATCTAAAATGTTTTTGAAAAATAAATTGTTTTAGAAGTAAATAGTTTCGTCATGTTTAGTTTATAAAGGCATATTTTGGTACAAATCTTGAAGTGGGCCAACTGAAGTGGGAAGGGGCTTGTTAAGCTCACCCACCGTACTTCTCGCGCCATCTAGTGAGCGGCGCTTCAACGCATCAACCGTTTGCTACTGGCCAGGCGGTTACCCTACGTTACCGACCGGGCGAAAAATCTACAGGTTTTTTTGTTACCAACCGGTGACGCAAGAGAAGAGGGGATGATGGTGCCACGAGAGACAGACATTGTTGTTCACGTATATACAAAGTATTGTACCCTACATTTTCTGTTATAAACCTTCGTAAAGCGAAGAACGTATAGTTATTTCATCGGTAAACCCTCCGAGTGAGTGCTTTACACGTTGGTCCTTCGAGCCACGATCAGTAACGTAAGAAAACGACGAAGTAAAGAAGCCACGCCACACCACGACCACGAAGCCACGCCACGACACGACCACGAAGCCACGCCACGACCACGAAAGCTAAAAGTATTGAAACCAGATGATTGAGTCAGAAATACCTGCTGTAAGTCTGTTCCTTATCACTTCCTTGTCTCGTTGATTCAAAATCAGGTCAATCAGTAGTGCAATCAATCAGTCATATCGTCTAGTTGAAAAAATGATCGATCCAGCTATGGATTCCGATTCCACAAGTGAAACTGCACAGCAGTTACGGCAGCTGCTCATCAAGCGAAGACAAATAAAGGGTTCACTAACGCGTTTTATAACGTATCTAGAAAACTTTGATAAAAGTGAAATAATTCAATTAGAGGCGCGTTTAGAGCAAGCCACGGGATTGTTAGACAATTTCAATACAGTACAAGATGAAATAGAGATTCTCAGTGAAACTGAGTTAAGTTCAAGTGAGAGAGCCACCTTTGAAGACAGGTATTACAGCGCAATAGAGAATGCACACAGATACACAAAAGCGAGCAAGCAAATAAACACAGAACCTTCATCAAACGTGGGCCTCTCACATCACCAGTTGCATTCTGTCTCAAATACAAGATTTCCAAATATTGAGTTGCCAAAGTTTCATGGTGAATATGAAAAATGGGGTCAGTTCAGGGATATGTTTTTGGCCTTAGTTGACAGAGATCCTACGTTAGATAATGTCAAAAAATTCTATTATCTGATGAGCTGTTTAAAAGGAGAAGCCGCAAGAGTAATCGAAAACATGGAAGTCACAGGAGAGAATTATGATCATGCATGGCAGTTATTAAAATCTCGATATGAAAATAGTACAGTTATCATAAAGAATCATGTTCGAGAATTAGTTGAAATGCCATCGGTAACTAGAGATCCTCACTCCCTTAGAAAATTAACAGATGACCTTCAAAAGCATTTGAGGTCATTAACTTCCTTAGGCGAGCCTGTGACACAGTGGAGTACTTTGCTAATTTATTTAATCACAAAAAAACTCGATCCTTCATCGGAAAAGTCGTGGGAGGAGCACGTAATCTCACGTCAAATTGAATCGCCTGGTATAGATGATTTAATCAAATTTTTAAATGCTCGGTGTCAATTGCTTGAGGCCATATCGCGTGAAAAATCTGATAAATCCACAGGCAGAGCACAGAATACATCGGTTAACCACAAGAAACCTGTAAGCTTGAATAGAACATTTTCGGGCGCAGCAATCGAAGCATCATGTGTGTATTGTAACGGTCAGCACGCGATTTACTTGTGCGATAAATTCAAAGCATTACCAGCCGCATCTTTGCGCCAAGAAATTCAAAAATTAAAATTATGTTGGAACTGCCTCCGACAAGGCCACCAGAAGGGTGAATGCCGTTCACGGGGGTGTAAGCGATGTAGCTCCAGACACAACACGCTGTTGCATGAATCATCTCATCACAATGCGGTCCCTGCATCGACGTCGTCTGCCACAGGGTCGGCACTGCTCGCGAGTTCTGAATCAGCGGCTACCAGTGGCGTAGCAAGCGCTAAGGGTTCGAGTAGCGCAGTACAAAAAAATGATGATCAGTCGACAGGGTTGCTTGCGGGTAGCTGTGTGGACCTCAAAAACAGAGTTTTATTATCCACGGCGATAATTTTACTCAAAGATGCGGAAGGGCGATGGCACGAATGTCGCGCTTTACTTGATAGCGGATCGCAACCGAACTTCATCACGAAACGCACGGTGGAATTGTTGAAATTAAAGCCTATGAATAGTAGAATACCGGTATTAGGTGTAGGCAGTTCTGTTCCAAAGGCATGTCAAGTGGTATCTACAGAGATAAGGTCTACCTGCACGACGTTTTCTACAAAGCAAACGTTGTTAGTGTTGGAAAAAATAACCGAGAATCAGCCGAGCGTATCTTTCGCCCCAGAAAACTTGCGTATACCGTCCAGCGTACAGTTGGCGGACCCACGTTACCACAAATCGTCAGAAATCAATGTTCTCTTGGGAGCAGGATTGTACTTAGAACTATTGTGTTCTGGTCAGATCCAGTTAGGGCCAGGACTACCCGTTTTGCATAACACGGTATTAGGCTGGATTATATCAGGGAAACTTGAGCAGGAAAAATCCGATAGTACGGTAGTGTGCAATCTCGCCGTTAGCACGAGACTTGAAAGCCAGATCGAAAAATTTTGGCTCGTAGAAGAAGTCTCTAGACACATAACAGAAATACCCGAGCACGATGAATGCGAGACTTTATTCAGAAAAACAACGCGACGCGACGAACGCGGACATTTTGTTGTCACCTTACCAATAAAAAACAATGTAACACAACTGGATTGCAACTTACATAACGCGATAACTCGATTACATGCAATGGAGCGAAAATTCAGCAAAAATCCATCATTTCGAGAAGAATATGTCGCGTTCATGAAAGAATACGTGTCGTTGGGCCACATGTCGCGAATAGCTGAAACGGATATTTCCCCTAGTATCGGGAATACCTTTTATTTACCTCATCACGGAGTATCGAACCCAGCGAGTACAACGACAAAATTGCGCGTTGTATTCGACGGTTCAAGCAAATCAAATAGCGGATTATCGTTAAACGACACATTGATTATCGGGCCTAAGATCCAACAAGACCTGTTTGACATCCTAGTGCGATTTCGAAAATATAGCGTAGTGTTGGTTGCTGACATTGCCAAAATGTATCGGCAAGTAGGTGTTGAAGAAGGTCAGCGTGACTTGCAGCGAATTGTATGGCGTGAAAACACAAGTGAAGACATAGCTCATTATAAGTTAAATACAATCACGTACGGCACGGCATCGGCATCTTTTCTCGCAGTTCGCTGTTTACAACAAGTTGGTCAAGATAATCTCGAAAAGTATCCTAAGACTAGTAAAGTTATCCTAAATGACTTTTACGTCGATGACCTGATCAGTGGATCAGACTCGGTAGATGACGCAAAGCAGTTAAAAAATGAATTAGCCGCTATACTTGACTCGTATGGGTTCCCGTTGAGGAAATGGTTGTCAAACCGCATCGAGGCGTTAGAGCAAACAGTTAACAACGAATCTAATACGTTTCAGCTGAATAACGATGAGACGCGCAAAACATTGGGTGTATTTTGGAATGCCCAATCTGATGTATTCAAATATACAGTCGAAATAGATCAGTTCGTACTAAAGCGCATCACGAAACGAGGTATTTTATCCGCCATCTCGAAGATATTCGCCCCGTTAGGGGTACTCAGCCCAGTGACCGTAACCGTGAAGTTGATGATACAAGAGCTTTGGCAGTTAAAAGCGGGATGGGATGACATAGTCACTCCTAAGGTTTCAAAAGGTTGGACTAAGTTCATAAGTGAGTTATCGTCTATACAAGAAATCGAAACACCCCGACAAATTATTATGACAAACGCAACTCGAATCGAGATTCACGCATTTTGCGACTCATCACAGCGGGCATACGGCGCGAATCTTTATGTAAAAAGTATCGGACCACAAGGTTCAACCGTAAATTTGCTGTGTTCAAGATCTCGGGTTGCACCGTTAAAGGCTATAAGTCTGCCACGGCTCGAGTTATGTGGAGCACTCCTAATGGTACGGTTGGTTAGTAGAGTCATGCAAACTATTGATACGCACATTAATCAGATTTTCTACTGGACAGACAGCACAATAGTCCTGTCCTGGATCTCGGCTCCACCTATCAAGTGGAAACAGTTCGTAGCGAACCGTGTCACAGAAATACAGAATGTAAGTAATATAACCCAGTGGAATCATATCTCGTCTCAGGATAATCCTGCAGACATCGTGTCGCGAGGTCTCAGGGCCCCCGAACTCGCTACATGTGAGCTCTGGTGGCATGGGCCATCATGGTTAGCTGAGGACGAGCAGTCCTGGCCAAGACCTAGTTTTAAAACTGCATCCAATATTGAAAATAGTGTTTTGGAGGCACGAAAGTGTCAGATCTCGCTAGTTGCGCGTACCGTTGACCATACTATTTTCGAAAGAGGTGCGACCTTATATAGACTGCAAAAAATCATAGCCTTCTGTAAGCGATTTACACACAACGCAACATCGCCACCTGCCCACCGCAAATCAGGTCCCATAACTAACGAAGAATTTAATGAAGCACTACTTATCTTAGTCAGGCAAGCTCAAGCCCAAGACTTCACCACGGAAATGGAATGTTTATCTCGGAATAAGAACTTGCCTAAGATCTCGCGGATCCAAAATTTAAGTCCATTCCTCGACCAACAAGGTTATTTGCGGGTTGGAGGCCGTTTGACCAAGTCTGACTTACCATTTGAAACCCGACATCCTCTTATATTAGGCTCAAAGCATCGCCTTACTGTGTTATTGATTAAGCACGAGCATCACCGGCAGCTACACGCGGGAGCGCAAGCTATTTTAAGTTCACTAAGACAGCGTTTTTGGCCAATTGGTGGAAAAAGTACTGTCAGAAACGTCTTGAATAAGTGTTTGACCTGTTTTCGAGTGAATCCTACCACGATTGTACGCAAAATGGCGGATCTGCCGAAGGATCGAGTCACCGTCAATCGGGCCTTTTTGATAACGGGAATAGACTACGCTGGACCCTTTCAAATAAAAGATGGCCGCCTACGGAACCGTGCTATAATTAAAGCCTATTTGTGTATCTTTGTATGCTTTACCACTAAAGCAGTACATTTGGAAACAGTGAGTGATCTTAGTGCCGACTCATTTCTTGGCTGCTTAACTAGGTTCACGTCCCGTCGAGGTTTACCTCGGATTTTATACACCGATAATGCAACTAATTTTGTTGGTGCTCATAATAAATTGAAAGAAATTTATGACGCACTTGTTTTAAATATTCAAGACCCCAGTGTAGTCAAATTTTTCCTAACCAACAATACTGAATGGAAATTTATTCCGCCGCGATGTCCCCACCGTGGAGGCTTGTGGGAGGCTGCCGTAAAGCGTGCCAAGTTCCACCTATCTCGCGTACTTGGAAAGAAAATCTATACTTTTGAACAGCTAACCACAATATTTGCGCAAGTGGAAGCTATATTGAATTCGCGTCCTCTGACACCCCTTTCTGCTGACCCTTCCGATTTGTCTACCCTTACACCCGGCCATTTCCTTATCCACGAACCCTTAACTACCATCCCATACACAGACTTGACGACTACACCGATGAATCGGCTGACTCAATACCAATGCCTACAGCAAGCTTACCAACTGTTTTGGCATAGATGGTCCAAGGAGTACCTTCAACTATTGCAAGTTCGGACCAAATGGCTCAAGGCGGATACGCAAGAAATTCATGAGGGAAAGCTAGTTTTACTTCTCGACGACAACCTGCCTCCCATGCTATGGAAACTGGGACGCATCACCAAACTACACCATGGACAAGATGGAGTTGCCCGCACTGTAACCGTGCGCACTGTCAATGGAGAAACCACGAGAGCTGTGCAGAGAGTAGCCCTTCTACCAGTTGAAGATTTTCCTAAGAACAGTGTTGAAAGCCCTGCTCATCAGGATCTTTCAAGGCCGCCGGTATGTTAAGCTCACCCACCGTACTTCTCGCGCCATCTAGTGAGCGGCGCTTCAACGCATCAACCGTTTGCTACTGGCCAGGCGGTTACCCTACGTTACCGACCGGGCGAAAAATCTACAGGTTTTTTTGTTACCAACCGGTGACGCAAGAGAAGAGGGGATGATGGTGCCACGAGAGACAGACATTGTTGTTCACGTATATACAAAGTATTGTACCCTACATTTTCTGTTATAAACCTTCGTAAAGCGAAGAACGTATAGTTATTTCATCGGTAAACCCTCCGAGTGAGTGCTTTACAGGGCTCGTATCTATCACGTTTTGTCTGTAAGCGTTGTCAATAAAGAATCGGCTGTAAAACTAGTAAAATTTGCTTGAAGGGTCTTTCTTTTGTATGCAAGTGAATTTTGCTACATTAAAGAGTTGTTAGCAAGTACAAAATGAATATGTGAAATACAAAAAGCCAAAACAATACCAATATGCGCCTCTGTCTTCCTGACCTTGACGGATTCGTCAGAATTATATATCATTTGGCGATATGGAGTATCTTGAAATAACACTAGATAATCAGCTGTCAGTCTACCGCAATGGATACTCGTGAAAAAGACAATATGCGACTTATAAATCACTTATACAGGGTGTGTTAAAAAAGTGTCACTTATTGTTCTAAAAATGACCAAACAAAGGTTTGTATACAAAACAATTGAACGCGAAATGATTTTTATTTTTTAACACTATGTGTACGTAATAGGTTCGCACATATCACTGCTTTCATATCTCGGTTCATATGAAACGATCGATAACAATAACGCGCCGTGGCAGTAGCTTAGATTCTATAAATAAAAAAAATCAACAGCAACAGACAAAAAACGCAACTGGGCAAGTTTTTTACCACTTGAGAGAATTTTGTGATTTTGACCTATAAAAAATGTTGCACTTCAAGGGCTTGATATATTAATTGCAATAACATGTTGAAGGACTGGAGCAATTTTCAAGTAGGTATGCATTTTTTCCGAAAATGCCACTTCCCGTTCACTTTGGTACGGATCAATACTATTATCTTCTTTTTTAAGTTTTCAAGCATTTCACACTCAATTATTCTCTCCCTAAACCTTTTAGAAGAATCACTGACTTTTTTGACACACCCCATATAAGTGTATATGAATAAGAAAGTCACCTACAACATACGCTTCCTCATCTATGTTCATATCTTATGAGCTGCACATGATATATACCACATAAGTGAAAATATACCTGAGAGTCCACAGTTCACTAAATCTTATAAATGGTGACTTAATGAATAAAAGAGTACTCAAACAACTTTTCTAGATACTTGTAGTCTCTAAATATAGATTCTTTTGTGGTATCTCTTTTCCTTTTAGAGAAATATGTCAAAACGTGATATTTCTGACATGTTAATCCAAATAAAACAAGGCTCTGTTCCAAGGATATTTGGGGAGTTTTGATACATTATTCATAATAGTGTATTTAAGGTCTGAACCAATTTTCAGCTTTGTGGGAAATTGCAATATACAGGGTGGCGTATCGAAAACGAAACAGATGCATTTACTGGCAGCTCAGTTTTTTGTTGGAAAAACGCTCAGACCCGTCGATTTTGTTTTCGAGGGGGACACAAGTTTGGCAAAAAATCACGTTAACACGTGCAACCCCCTGGGCCATAAAATCTTAAATGGAAAGGGGGGTCGAGTGATACCTTATTTTAAAGGTCTTTCAATTCCTTTTATAATGATGTAAAATACATGAGCTTCAGTTCAGTAGTTTTGAAGATTTATTGATTTAAAGCGTATAGTAGACTTTAATAGGTACATCAGATTACCTTGTACTACTTTCAGAAGAAATTTGACTAAACTTACTTAATAAGTAAATGCTTTTCTTCACTACGCCCATGGTTTTTTTATCATTTTGTTGTTGAAAATAGCTATTGGAGCGTTTTTTTGTGGCAAAAAAGTTATTTCTTGAAGAAAGATGAGTAAATATCTCGTATTTATTTTAAATAGGAATTTAGTACATAGTTTGCGATTGATTTCACCAAACTTTGTTGCTAAAATAAATTGTAACGCTTTATTACATAAATTAACCATGGTATATTCCACAGCAGAAAGAGTTGAAATTATCGAAATATTTTTCGGAAATAATCAGTGCGCAGCAGAAAAATTTACGAGAACAGTAACGTGCATCGAAAATATGTTCTAGAACCTGACCTAAATTTCGGGAAACTGGATCAGTCGCCAACAAAAAACACAACATTGAAAATCCCATAAGGAGTGAAGCAATAGAAGTGGGGGTTTTAGGGCAAGTTTATGTAGATCCTACGTTAAGTACCCGCAAATTGGAGACTGTGTGTGGTGTTAGTCGACGTACTGGCCAACGGATTCTAAAGGCCCATAGTTTTCATCCGTATAAAATTAACCTGGTACAAGAACTTAATGAAGACGATTTTGATCGGCGATTACAATTTTGTGAAGACATGAGTGAACGAATTATAAACGATGAACATTTTCTATTTAACACTTGCTTTTCCAACGAATGTTCCTTTTTCTTAAATGGCGCAGTAAATCGTCATAACTGCCGATATTGGTCCGATTCTAATCCCAGAATCCCATATCATGAGGTTCATACACAGCAGCCACAAAAATTAAATGTTTGGGCTGGTATTTTTGGCGATCATTTAGTTGGTCCTTTTTTATTACCTGGAAATGAAATGTATTTGGAATTACTGGAAGACGCCATAGATCCTGCATTAACAACCATAATTGAAAATCAGAATGATCGGCGGTGCATTGCGAATAGGTTGATGTTCCAACAGGATGGCGCCCCATCACATTACGCATTACGTGTTCGACAATATTTAGATCAGACGTTTCCAGATCGATGGATTGGTAGAAGAGGTGCCATTGAATGGCCCCCAAGATCGCCAGATTTACCAACTTTGGATTTCTTTATGTGGGGTCATTTAAAAAGCAAAATCTATGCTACTCAGCCAACATCATTAGAAGACCTGGGACAAAGAATTGTGAATGAGTGCCTTCAAATTACTCCTCAAATATTGCAAAATGTGCGGTAACGTTTTGAGCAAAATCTTTATTATTGCATGGAGAGTCATGGTGGCCATTTTCAACATTTACTTGCCTAACGGATCAGCTCGTTCTTCATTTTTAAATTACTTTGCTGCCAAATGTATTGATCTCCACTAATGATGATGTATTAGTTTTATTTAAGCTTTAAATCAATAAATCTTCAAAACTACTGAACTGAAGTACATTAATTTTATATCACTAAAAAGGGAATTGAAAGACCTTTAAGATAAGGTATCACTCGACCCCCCTTTCCATTTAAGATTTTAGGGTTGGTGTCACCCCCGCTCAGGGGGCTGCACGTGTTAACGTAACTTTTGCCAAGGTCTGAGCATTTTTCCAAAAAAAAACTTAGCTGCCAGTAAATGCGTCTGTATTTTGTCTGGGCTTCAAGCTACGATTATATCTGAAACATTAGTCAATTTCAAGAAACAACAATATTTTTCCAGAATCAACTGTTATGTACTGGACCCAGTCAGCTCACATCTATGCTAGTCACTACACCCTATTACAACGAGTATTCATGCTTTAATGTCTACTGAGGTGAACAGCTGATCAGCAAGTGACATTGTTCATGCTCAAAATTGCTTCTCTATGATTTATGCATTCATCCCCATGAAATATAGGTTTTTTTTTCACAGCATGTGAACAGTCTAGCGCTCCATTAGTAGTCAGCATATTTGCCCATGTTCTTTAGCTTTCATTATAACATGGTGACTTTTAGGAAACTAATTCCATTGATTAACCTGTTGCCTAGCGCTCCACCAATTTTGCTTTGAAAAATAGGATTTGTCTTATATCTTAAAGTTACTTTCATTCATAGAAAGTTCTAAGCTGGCCACTCTACACCTCTTCAAAGTGGAACATACTTTTAAAATCACTTGTTCTTGTAGTACTTTTCATTTCAGAGATTTATAATTTCAGCTATTTCTACTTTCAACCAAAGATTCGAGCAAAAAAAAAACGTGTAGAACCTATAACAATAAAGTATCAGCTCTGATGTAACTAATAATAAATAGCAGCAACTTTTCCACAGTAGTCACACTTGTAAGCAAATGTTTGGCGCTTTTCATACATTTGAAATCAATCCTTTTATATTATGAGCATTTGCTTCATACTTCTAAGTAAAAGAGTTTACTTCTAATTTTATTCATAACCACTTAAGCATTTACTTTGGATTTTGCAAGTATACTTACTGCTTCTTCGAGTTTTTCTTCGGCGGTAAGTCGTCGACGGAGTTGCCTACGAGGTTGTGCGCTTTCGGTACCCATTTTAATTTATAAATAGAACTAAATTTTACAAAATCTAAAATGTTTAAAAGACTCAATTTCCAACGACAAATAACATAACCTTTTTATTTGAATTTGACACAGAACAACGATCATGATGGATCGTGACAATTGAAGAAGCAGATTAGAGGTCAAGCCGTAAGGGATACACGTAATCGTAAGTCAATCCTGTCGTCAAAGAGGGCGTGGCGTGAATTTCTGAAATCTAGTGCGTGAGAACATGGTCAAAAAAAGTCATTAGATAAAAAAAAACAGTATTTTCTAAATGAAAATCAGTGAGAGAACGAATACATCAAGAAAGTTTGTCATTGAAAGCATTCCATTTGAAACAGCATGCTATGCTGTCCAAAATAGGGTGAATCTTTTAAATCCTTTATACAACGCTATAGGGGATGTATGGTAGTCATAATAATTAACAATATTCGAACTGATTTTTTTAAGTCTTATAGGCTATCTACGTAAGAAAAAAAACAACTGTCTCCTCTACGTCACTCTTTTCAGTATTTGCGTTTTTGTACGCGTGTCGTCTTGCCTGCGCCTCGACCAATGGATACACACGTTAAGAAATGCAAAAGTATATACGTAACATTATATACATCCCCAATATCATACTAGTAACTTGAATAAAAAACTATATTCTAGTTTAACACTAGTAAAATAAAAAATAAAGAACCGATATAAACTCAAAACACTTGTAAAAAAGTAAAGGAAAAAATAAACTCAAAACCAACAATCCAAAAAGTCTAAAACTACCCAACAACAGTCTTTTGAGATACAAAAATAGTGAATACAAAAAACCTGCAAAAACTCAACAATATCATGATTCAATCTGAATTGCATAGAGCTTTTTCTTCCCACTTTCTAATTGCACATTTATAATTTCCATTTTTACATCATGCTCAGCTCGGTTTTGCTGCTGTTCCATTTTTGTAGCTCTATCAGCTCGATTTTTTTCAGTAAACCGAGGTCCAATGGCTGCTTCAATCAATCGTGTGACACTGCTCGCCAGCAGAAGATCACCACACAAACATATAACCTTCTTACAAAACCCCACTACAGAAAACAGACGTCGATTTCATAAACAAATATAACGAAGCAGTTCGCAATGCCAGTGACCAACACGATAGAAAAGTTGGGAACAGGGTAATGTCGCAGCGCAATGACAGTCGGTCTTTTTGGACGCCGGCCAAGCAGATTTAAAGGAACTCCTCACAGAGTAGCCTTCCACCACTTACGTGTCAGGATGGTACGATTGTAACCGACTCAAAGGCTAATGCGGAAGTGCTTGTCAAGGTCTTTGCTGCCAACTCCACCATGGACGTCCCCCCCACCCAACGCTCGAGTGCCACCGATTCAAAGGTTTCCCTACACTATGCAGGAAGTAACATTTATGTATGTTATAAGTCGGTGACGGTGAAGATGGGTGCTTTTTTAGCTTGACATCAACAAAACTTCTGGTCCGTACTTGATTCGTGCCGTTGTATTGAAGAGGTGTGCAGTGGAACTTGCTCCAGTTCTTTCGCGTCTCTTCCAGACATTTTACGAATCCGTCACCTTCCCAGAACACTGAAGATTGATCATGTTGATTAGCGACAAGCAGTAGGTATGGTTACCGGCGCCAGCGATCCACAGGGGACCTCCTAGCTTACGTCACGCAATTGTCTAGAACTCATCCAGTCTTATGGTGAGGCTCATGTCGTTGCTCTTAATATCATGAAAGCGTTCGATCAGCTGAGGCAGGCTGCCCTCTTAAGCAAACTTCCGTCCTATGGCCTCCCAGAAAAGCTTTGTAGATGGGTGGCTGACTTTATCTCTGTCCGCAAGATATCTGTCGTAATTGACGGGTTCTCCTCTTCATCCCAAAACGTCAACGAGGGTGTTCCCCAGGGATCGGTGACTTGGCTCCGACGCTGTTACTCTTACATATCAATGGTGACCTTTCCTGCACGATCAACCCAATCCACAGCTTCGCTGAGCAGCAAAAAGAAGACTAGCGGCGACTTCCTCTCTGCCGAGAGACCTAGAAGCTATCACTGTTTGGGGACACAACAATCTTGTTCAGCTTAAGGCTTCCCAAACACAGTACTGTACCTTGACGGACAAAAAGATTTCGATGGATGGTCAAGTTCTGCCAAAGAACCGTTCGTTTCCGGTGGTCGTGCAGATTTGGCACGAACATATCTCGTCAATAGCGACAACTGCCGGGAAAAAGCTAGGCTTTTTGTTCAGGGCTAAGAAGTCGAGATTATGGAACAATCTACAAGAGGAAGCTTTTCCCTATTCTACTAATCTTAGGCAGTTCAAAAACCGAAACAACAAAATTTCTTTGGGATCCTCATAGCTGCCGCGGAGCACTGGTATTTAGTCTTCACTCATTTTTTTATGTTACATATTTGTATATCAGTAATCAGACAAAGAGAACCAGTGTTCCAATTAGTATATTTGGTAAATTCTGAAATATACGTATACGAATGTCTGGGAAGAACCGAATTAACCTACTTAACATTTTTTGTCACACGATGTTGAAGATTAGGTTATTTCTAATTTTCCAGAATCTCTGAAAGTAATTTAAATATCATTTTCAATTTTAGTATGCGATTGTAATAAATGATGTCACATATTTTAGTTAAGATCCTTCTAAAAACAAATACAGCAGACGCTCGATAATGTAAACTAATTTAATCCAAGTGTGGTTCACATTATCGAAATGTTTACATTAGCGAACGTGATTTATATAATATTTGATTTATTAAAAGAAACGTTTAATACATACTATTTATAACAAAATAAACAAATATTCTAACAGCGATAAGTATTTTTTTAATTAGAAGAAAAATATTTAACAATTTTTGCCTGCGTATATTTGCGCTTAGCATTGTTTTCCAATGCCTGCGCCCGTAATTTACGAAGAATTAAAATATCCGTGTATGAAACTTCTTTTCATTCAGCCCAATCTAAAGCTTGGTTAAAAACTTGTATAGCTTGCGCGTCAGTCACTACACTTCTGACTTCAATGGGAACGTTCTCATCATCCTAACTGTCCATATCCTCTTCCTTATCAGCATCATCCGTCTGCTTATCTTCGTTCCATAAATTAATATCAGCAGGAGTACAAACAATGTTGGGATTCACTGTTTTCAATAAATCAACAACATCCAATGACACACTAATAACATTATCATTATTGGATCGCAAACGTTCTCTAATTACGCTCAAGGGAACATCGTCTTCTTCATCATCTTCATTATTGGTACAAAAGAGATTGTTCCAACATTTTTGAATAGTTTGCTGGTTAAGTTCATTCCAGGCCATATGAAAAATCTAAAACAGCTTCTCGTAATGTTACTTTTTTTAAAGCCTCAGATAAGTTTTCAGGATTCTTTGATAAGACAGACGAAACTAGAAACTTCCTATAGTATAGTTTGGTGAGTCCTATTATATTCTGGTCCATCGGTTGAATTAACGGTGTTACGTTGGGCGGCATGTACATGACGAAAATTGACCCATCCCTCCCCCTCAGTTGTTGCTCGGGAGGATGACTTGGTGCATTATCCAATAGTAACAACGCTTTTATTGGAAGCTTCTGTTGTTTTAGGAAACCTTTTACCTACAAATTGAAAACACATCTTCAAATTATGAATAGAGCATTTGTGATAATTGATTGTCATACCTGAGGGACAAAGCACTTGTGGAACCATTTCAGGAATATACTGCTAGTCAACCAAGCGGTTTTTGAACAGTCATAATCAACAGGGATATTAACATTTTTAAATGAGCGCGGAGTTTTTGCTTTCCCAATTACCAGTGGCTTTATTTTGTGTGAACCATTAGCATTAGTGCATGCTAGAAACGTTATTCGTTATTTCTCCGGCTTTCTTCCCGGAGCAGATTTTTCAAATGATGCAGCATAGATTTTCTCTTGTAACATTTTCCATTAAAGGCCTTTCATCTGCATTGTAAATTTGTTCCATTCTTAAATCTAGCTCGGTAATTGTTTTCATCAATTTTTCTTTGAATGGTTGCACTAATTGTGGTTGTACTGATAATTTTTCACCAGATATAGACAGCAGTCGAATTCCAAATCTTGTTTTGTTTTGAAGGCCGATGAAAAGCAAGTATTTTGAGACGACAGAGGGGCTCCAAGCAGCATGCACCGCGGCTCTCAAGGCTATTCCGGAGAATGCCTTCCGTGACGCCTTCAATGCTTGGAAATCGCGCTGGCAGCGCTGCATCCACGCAGAAGGAGCCTATTTTGAAAGTTTTTAAAGAATTGTAACGATTGGCTCAATAAATTTTTTTAAATCGACTCAGTCCTATTACTTTCCGGACAAACCCTGTACAGGCCAAGCTAATAAGAGAGTGTTAAAAACTGCTCATTTTTCCAAGATGTAAAGTTCCAACTTTGAGGTATAAGGAAACGTGCTTTGTGACGGCATATCTCCATGAAAGATTTTTTGTTGTTAGTCCCGTAAAATCATTACTAATACAGAGTGCTCGCAAAGTTGGGGTTTTCCTTTTCAGACATAATGACGCTTGGTATAACAAAGCTAATGTGTGGTGAAACGTGAGCTAACAAGTAAAAAAAAAATAAATGAAAAGGTAGTCACTGTTCAGTTGAATTGAAATTCCAAGTACGGCTCTGTCGTAGAATCCGTATTTACGTCGTACAACTGTACGCTAGGGACAGGACAGGACCGCCTTCGGTTTGCTTTAGGTTTGGTTGAGTTTACGGAGCCCAATATCTCGGTTCTCTTAAGACATTGATGTATATGCTACTAAGAAAATCCTCTTATTTTCTCAACATCTACACGTCGTGTAAAGGAAAACCCCAACTTTGCTGTCACCCTGTATAACACCTCTTTTGAATAAATTATTCCCCACAGGTACATGTAGGTATCAACTTTTTTCATGAAATAACGTGGATACTTACTGCGATATTACCTTATCGTTAACAACATCTTGTATACAGGGTGTTGGGAGAATAATATTCGTAACTTTAAGAGGTGTTTCCTTGCATTATTCTAAGCAAATAAGTTCATTATAACCTATGTCCGAAAATCAACCGTTTCGGAGCAAAAAATGCTGAACTGATTTCTTTTTAGTCATAAAATAAATTAATTTTGCATCTCAATGATTTAAATTAATATGTCTAATAGCGTATAATGTGTCAACACATCTATTTATTAACTGCCTCTAATAAAATAATTTTCTTGCTTATTAAATACAATTTTCCGAAGAAAAACAGACAAACTAAATCCCTCACACAACTGGCAACGTTGTACTCCGCCTGCTCTTCATGTATCATCGCGTGTTGCCCACGACCGAAATCGTGTCGGTAGGCAAAAAAATAAATACCTACATCAGGAAAAAATTATTTGATAGTCTCTTGCATACGTTAATGTAAGTAATGTTTACCCGAATTGAAATCACAAGAGATGTTTTCGGTACGCGAGTATCACGATATGCTTAATATTTACGGAGAAGCTCATTGCAATTCTGAAGAGGCTAGGCGCATTTACGAAGAACGTTTTCCTGATCGAAGGCTACCAGCTAGAAGAACATTCGTAGAAGTATCCCAAAGAGTAGGAGCGTAGTGCCAAATTTTAACAATCACGGAAGACATCGCGAAGTTGGAGTGAAAACCGAACAACAAATTTTGAATGTAATTGACGAGGATTCCACACGGAGTACGAGAAGTATTGCTCGTCAAATCGGTGTCTCACACTGGATTGTACATACATCGGACTCTTAAAGAACAGTTATTGCACCCATATCATGTCCAGAGGGATCAAGTTCTTTCGTCTGAAGATTTTCCAGGCCGATCAAATTTTGGTAATTGGTTTTTGGGTAAGCACCAAAGAAATTACAATTTTGTAGCGAACGTGTTGTCAACAGATGAGTCTTCTTTTACAAGGAATGGAATTTGGAATTTTCGTAATTGGGCAGACGAAAATCCCCATGCAATTGCACAGAAAAATTCGCAGTATCAATTTTTTTTTTTGTTGAAAGAAATGCCATTGCAAACAAGAGTGAATATGTGGTACTTGCACGATGGTGCTCCAGCACACGCTAGTCGAGTAGTGGAACATCTCAATAATACCTATGGGAATACGTGGATAGGAAGAAATGGTCCAAATGCCTGGCCGGCTAGATCCCCCGATCTCAATCTATTAGATTTTTTCTTCTAGGGATTCATAAAAAAATTAGTTTACGCCTCTGAAATAAGGGATAAGAATGATTAAAGGGAGCGTATTTTGGCCGCCGCTAATGAAATACGTAATATGCGTGGAATTTAGAGAGTTAGAGAAAATTGGGTTCGACGGTGTCAAGCTTGCGTAGATGCCCATGGTTTTCATTTTGAACATCTATTATGATTACTAATACATTCAACAGTAACTTTAGTGTGACTGATAATCGTGGGAATTGGTGGTGTGTATCACCACGTACCGGTAAATTCTGTCATTTTTTTAAGTAAATGTACCGTACTGAAAGCGTTATTAAATAAAAAATATTAGCCACAAAAAATTGCGTAAAAGTATTCAATAATTCAAGGCATATGTTCAACAAAAATATCATACAAACGTAAACAATTCGATGAATCAGTTGCGGTCGTCGTGCGCTCGTATCGCGGTTGCGTTGCAGCGTTGCCAAATGTTTGAGAAAATTTAATTATTTACGACTCACTTTCCTCGACATCGATTGATTTTCGGACACAAGTTATAATGAACTTTTTTGCTTAGAATAATGCAAGGAATCACCTCTTAAAGTTACTAATATTATTTCCCATGGTCAAGGTTTATCAGAAAGTGTACAATGTTATTTATCAAATTTAATAATACAGAGTATATTATAATGATTTACAATAAATTATATCTTGGGAATAGTAGAGAGCCAGAGAAAGAGGTACTCCTGTTACCATTTTAGTTAATCATGGTCATCGTCCTCAGGAACATACTATACGAAAACATTGTTTTGATTGCCTGCAAACATAAACATTTAGTCAATCCACATTATAATTCTAGGGAACTAAACATAAACTTACAGCCATCCCGGTTGGCAAGTCTAGCTTCAAAATGCCTCCAACTGTAAATATAACTTGTATCTGAGTTTTGCCAGTCAGCATCAATACATCTTTCTGATAAATCGGATAGTCGTACCAACGACTAGAATAAATACTTTCCGAAAGCTTATCTGCCTGAAAATGCAACAAATTACATTTTAATGTAGCGACTCAATCACTCCTGGGAGATTAGGTTAAAAAGGGTGGATGTTTAGTGAAGTTTCTGCTTTTACTATTGTGTTTCAGGACACTGTATATAACAAGAATATCAATATGCGCCAGTTTGGCGCGGGACAAAAATTGGTTAAAAGATAAAAATTGGGTCTAAACTATGTGATCCATTACGATTCTTTTTTCGGGTTTAAAGATTCATAGACATACAATCATTTACTATACAGGGTGTATCAATATTACGTGGACAGAAGTACCATGTATTTCAGACTCAAGTCGATTGGACATGATTCACCTCTATGCAAAAGTGCTTCGTTTGTCCATTAAGGGGCGTCAAAGTTTTCTTTTTAACACACATCTCTCTAAGTTATTTTAGAAACGAAAGTCCAATTTGAATGAAATTTGGAATATACATGGTTTTAATGAAGTATGTAGACAAACTTTAACCATCGAATACTTGGTCAATTTGATTTGAAGACATACGATCATGGGTCCGTAACTGCTTTCTTTTCAAGGTTGGGTACTATCACTAAAGAAATACGAGTAATGTTACAAATATTTATATGAATAATGAAACGTATTTATAGAACAGTTGGTGTAACCCATGAAAAATTTTGCAATTTGCTGAGGCTCAATATGAACGTGGATGAAAATAGTATTATCCCGCATTTTTGGGAAAAAAATTTATTTAGAAGGTCAATAGTTTTGAACAGTAACATTCGAATAGAACGACAACAATAGAAAATATCGAATAGTTTTTTTACAATAAATGTTCAAAGTGGCCACGAATTATTTGAGAAAATAAATTAATTCAATTCTTTTCGGGTACGTCATAGGCGTCTAGGTAAGCACAATACTTAAATATTAAAAGTATTGCGATCAAAACAAATCAATGTCATCCTATATTTGCAAAAAATACTGGATAACATTATCCGTATCTACGTACATGGAGGGTCTGAATTAACTTAATTAAAATAAAGTACGTTCCATTCTTTTATAATTTTTTAAAACAAAATCATCATTTATTTTAGTGCTAATATGCTCTAACTTGAAAACAAAACCGTGGAGGACCCATGTCCATATGGAAATTTTGTCTTCAAATTGATCAAGGATTCGATGGTTAAAATTTGTCTACATACTTTATTAACACCCTGTATACAGGGTGTTTCAGTTTATTGTTGCATAAGTTTAAGATTCGATAGAACTTTTAAAATTAATGCACAAAGTCTATATAAACATGGGTCGAAAAATGCGTGGCTTCCGAAATACAGGGTGTTTAAATTTACTTTTTAAAATAGTTTTTTTTAAATATTTCGAACAATATTTGATATATAACAGTGAAAATTGGTATACAAGGGTTTTTTGGTCCGACAAAACGAACCATCGGCATAGTTTTACTGTAGCCGCTAGTGTATTAAAATGACCGAACATTTTTTCTTAGTGCAATTTTTTGCTTTTTGAATAAAAAAATTGATTCTTCGCACTTTTCAACATAAAAAAGCTCTCTTGTGAATTTTCGTTATAATTAGCCGTTTTTGAGATATTTAGATTTTTAAGGTTCTATGCATTTTTAATTATTTATGATAAAATAACGTTAAAAAGTCAGTATCTCGATAATTTTTAGAAGTAGGCTGTGCCTGCAAATATTTTTGAAATTGAAAGCAGAATAAGGTTAAACGTCAATTAGTTGACAGTTAGTTTTGTTGTCTGTTGAAACCTGAAACGTTTTTTTGCAATTGTGAATGCACGAAATTTAGTTTCTTTTACCTGTTTTTTTTGTAAGTATAAAAATGCCATTTTTATTCTCCAATCAAGAGTTAGCGGATATTCATTTTGTGTATGGCTTTGTAAATGGAAACGTAGCAGAAGCAGCCAGAGAATACGCACGAAGATTTCCAAACAGACGACATCCAACTCGCTCAGTATTTGTAAGAGTGCATCGCCAAATAATTGAAAATGGTTTTGGAAATCTCCAAAGGGATCAAAACATAAATGTTTGTCAGCGCAGATTTACCCGTATGATTCTGCGTGAGTTTCATAGAGATCCGGCCATAAGTGTTAGGAGAGTTTCTGGTGCCTTGAGAATTTCAACAAGCCATGTTCACCGTGTTCTTTGAAATGACCATAGACGTCCTTACCATTTGCAACCTGTGCAAGGACTACAGCCAGGGGACGGAGAACAAAGAATTACATTTTGTCAGTGGATTCTTGATAGAACTGATAATAATAGGGAGTTTTTAAGTAACGTTTTATGGACCGATGAGCCATGCTTCACTAGACGTGGAGTGGTAAATTTTCATAATCAACATATTTGGTCGGATGAAAATGCGCATGCAGTTCGGGAAAGAAATTTTCAGCATGAATTTAGTGTGAACGTGTGGATTGGTATCTATCGTAATCGACTATTTGGACCCTACCTTTTGCCTGCAAGGTTAAATGTTCCGACCTTCTTGGAATTTTTAAAGGCTGAACATGCAAATATGTGGGATGATGTTATGTTAGATTTAAGAAGATTGGCCTGGTTCCAGCTTGATGGTTGTCCAGCTCATTATTCGAGAATAGTTAGAAACTGGCTGGATGAAAATTATCCAGAAAGATGGATCGGCCGTGGAGGTCCAGTCGCCTGGCCTCCGCGATCCCTTGACCTAAATTCATTAGATTTCTTTGTGTGGGGATTTCTAAAAGAAAAAGTGTACCAGACTCCCGTAACCACAAGAGATATGCTAATAGACAGAATCAGGAATGCATGTGATGGAATAAGGCCTTATTTGAATGATGCTATACCACGTTCGATCATTCGTAGATGTGAATTGCGTATTGAACAATTGAGTTTACATTTCGAGCAACTACTTTAGATTTTGTATGTTTGTCCCAACTATCCAATAGCATTTTAGTTGTAAATAATTAATTTAATTTGTTAAAAATAATATTGGAAAATTAAACAAATTAATATTCTGTTTTTTTGTGTTTATTTGGAGTTAGGAATTATTGCTGTGTTTAAAAACACAATCTAAACGATTATCTTAATTACTTGTAATGCCCAAATCGAAAATGTAAAAAAATATTATTTTCCCATAAATAATTAAAAATGCATCGAACCTTAAAAATCGAAATATCTCAAAAACGGCTAACTATAACGAAAACTCACATGAGAGCTTTTTTATGCAGAAAAGTGCGAAGAATCATTTTTTTTATTTAAAAAGTAGAAAATTGCACTAAGAAAAAGTTTTCTGTTATTTTAATACACTACAGGTACAGTAAAACTATGCCCATGGTTCGTTTTGTCGTACCAAAAAACCCTTGTATACCAATTGTCACTGTTATACATCAAATATTGTTCGAAATATTTAAAAAAAACTATTTCAGAAAGTAAATTTAAACACCCTGTATTTCGGAAACCACGCATTTTTCGATCCATGTTTATATAAACTTTATGCATTAATTTTAAAAGTTCTATCGAATCTTAAAGTTATGCAACAATAAACTGAAACACCCTGTACATATAAGAAAAATTATTTTTTATTACTTATTTTGTAACAACAACAAATATTTGATAAAATTAACATCTAGACTGACAAATTTCACTAAATTAAGTGTTGGAAATGTGCCCCCTTCATTGAATTACGCACTTTCTTGAAAATACCTGGTTGTATTTTTTTATTATATCACATGAATTAATGATTCTATTTCGTAAGTCCTCTTCGCTTTGAATAGGAGTTTTGTATACCAACGCCTTAAGGTGTCCCGAGAGAAAGTAATCTGAGGGATTTAGATCGGGCGAGCGAGGGGGCCATAGGTGTGGGCATGCTCTCACAATTCAGCGATTATGGTAATTTTTATCCAAAAGTTACCGCGCCATTGCATTGAAGAATGATGGAGCCCCGTCGCGCGAGTACCACATACGGAATCTTTCCATGACTGGAACTTCTTCTAAAACTCCAGGTAAAACAAATTCTAGAAACCTTCGATATTCTTCCCCATTAAGCCCAGGTAGAGGAAACTGGAACCCAATGAGATGGTCACCGACAATTCCAAGCCATATATTAAAAGAAGACTGTTCTTGAAAATTAATATTGCATGGGGGCCGTTCAAGTATTACGTAAGCAGATTTACTACAGTTATTTACCCCCCCATCCCCCTTGTCATCAAAAGTAAGCAAAGCTCTTACCCCCTCCCCCCATGCTTACGTAAACATTTGTCAATTAATGTATTTTTTTTTTAATACTATAATCATAACGTTATAATTATAATTTGAAAAATAACAAAATAGATTTAGGATAGAGATTATATTTTGCTGATACGGTATGCAACATAGAGTAAAGGACAAAAATATTATATCTTAATAACAAAATAAACTTATTCTAAATTTTTGGTACATATATTAAATTCAAATTAACAGTCTTCAGTCCATGAAACCCGAATCCATGATTCTAAGTTTTCGATGACATTGGATTGCTTCGATTGCCGCTCAGTGTTGTGAGTTTGCTCGCTTTCATCGGATTTTGGAATGTCTACGTCGTTCTCATCGAGCCATTCAACATCATGGTGCTCTAAATTTTGAATAATGCACATCAGTTCACTAGCACGACTAGCAGCGACTCTTACAGGTCTAAGTTTCCTATCAGTGTGCGTGTTTACTTTTTTATGGATATTTTCGATGTGACGATTTAGTGACTTGACGGAAGCATGATAAAGACCAAACGTTTTGCATGTTCGACTTGATAGCCTCAATTTTACCGCCGGACAAAAATAATCGTAGGGCATTTGCAGGAAATCTTTGAAAGAAGCACTTAAGCGTAGAGCTAAATTGACTGTAAGATTAAGAAATTGCCCTCCTTCATCCAAAACCAAGTCATCAACTGTTTGTTTTACTTTTACAGGTGGTGGAAGAAACCTATTGTCTAGTAATCTAAATAGGCCACTTCTTGGACCACAGCATTTTGTATTTCTACATTTTACAATTTGAAGAAAGTATTGGCTCTCACGCACATGTTCTGAATACCATTTAATGTCTGGAAAATCAGAAAGATCTTGTTTACCTGCCCCAACATATTTTGCATTAACATTGTAGCCATCAATTTCCATTGAATTCCATACTTCAGCTAATACATTTTCTGCAAATTCGAAATTAGATCTTTCTAAATGTTCATCAATTGTAACGCCACGTTCATCCAAATGAGATCCAAAATGGTCATGAGGCAATATTAAACCAGCCAGTTCCCGACTAAGAGGAGCCATTCTGCGCTCTACTCTGTTATACGCACTTCTTCCAGGAGCATTGGTAGCTAAAAACAATGCATCGAGATCATGTCGCTTAAAGTGTTGTATAGCAAACCCTATGACTTTTTGATAACGTGGATTTTCATCTGGCCCTCCATCAACCATCATGATTACCACTGGTTTTACTAGTCCATGGCCAGTTTTAGCTAATGGTCGAAACTCTTCAAGTTCGAGAAGCGTCTCGAAATCCTGAGCATGAGTATTAGCAGTAGATGAACTATGCTTTCCACTTCGAATAGCGATGTATGTTGGTCCAGAATATCCAACGGCTTGCGGTTGTCCTAGCATATTGGAAGTGATTTTGATACCAGCATAAACAGATGGTTAATTTATGACGTTCAGCGATTACCCAATCGTGATCAGGCAATTTGATTCTATATTCCATGTGCATTAGAAGAGGTGCTTGCTTATTTGCCGCAGTTACGCCAATAGGGACTCGAGCTTTATCATCTTGAGATATGATAAATACTTGATCTGGTCCAAGTATGGATGCTATGTTCTCTAAATAATGGATTGATGTTTCAGCGAACTTGCTATCTACGTGGCTCTTGTGGTGATCAGTTTGAGCCCGAATGAGCTTAACAGACACTATCGATATATGTCTTCGTCCCTCTGCAGAATTAGATTTTCTGGGAATCAAACGAAGATATGTCCCACTGCGACTAATGTCAAATCTACGTAATTCTTGTGTGAGTTCATCAAGAGTTTTTACGCTGCGAATTGATTCCGTTCGTCTTCTATCATCTACTGCACTCCCAAATAAAGCTATATCCGCGATTGTTTTCAATAGTGAATGTTGATTGCTTTCAAGATTAGGACGTCCCACTCAGAGATAGTCTTTTTTTATTTCTGGATTTTCATGAAAAATATCTTCTAACTTTCTTCTCATACCATCCCTGTGTTTCTTCTGGGCAACTGCGTTTTGAACTTTCCTTTTTAAAGACTGTTTTGCTGTTTTTATTTCCTCGCGCAACTTAATGATCTGTTTATCAACTTCAGCACGGCTTGGCATAGTATCTCTGGCAGAATACAAAGCATTCAGATTTTTTTCGAGTAGAGCAATCTTATTTTTCATAGCTTCCTGAGAAGGTTTTGCTTTCTGTTTATCTGTATTTTCATTAATTTCGCACTGCTGTTGTGATTCATTATCGGGTTTTATTTTATCTACTTCCTCGTTTTTAATATTTGAAGCTGACTGTATAATTTGTGTTTTTTCTGCAGGTTTACAGGTTGTCTAAAAATAAAAACTTTCTATGGGTTGTGCTAAAGATTCTCTTTTTAAGCTTCATAAATACAAAGTATGGCAATATATATGGTAAATACAGAACCTTATGGCTTTAAATCTAATATGTTTAAACGAGCAGTTCGTTCTGGTCACAAAATACAGGGTGTTAGTTTTCTGTATATATGTATAAAACTAACATCCTGTACTTTGTGACCAATTGACGGGATCAATCATAAGAAATAAATCTATAATATAAAGAATATTACCTCTATACTTCGAGATAGGCCATAATACTTTGTAATCAGTAAAGAGAAACTTTTTGGCGATTTCTAATATTTCTAGTACTCCTAGGTACCTAAAATGATTTCGTCACTCACCTTAGAAAAAAAGATTTATTCTTAGTCGTCGCTTGTAATTCTTCTTCGATTCTCTTAGATACAATAATATCTAGTTCCTTGGCGGATTTTGCTTGTAATTTGTAATTTTGCCACACTTCGTTAACTAACTTTTGTACATTTTGTACTTTCGTACTTGTATGAGATTTTTTAAAACTTTCAAACAATTTTTGGTATAACTTGGATTTGTCTATGTGAAACCACATCTTATTTAAACATTAAACTTTGTCTAATGGAATCAATGGTAGCACAAATGTTAACTTGCTTTACTATGCTTACAATACGTCTACTCGCTATAGTATCCAAACGAAACAATACACCGATAGAGGAAATTTAGATAAGTGAACACCGCGCGGTAATTCCCCTACTCGGTTCCAAAGCGAGTAGGGGAATTACCGCGCGCTGTTCTCTAAACGTATGCATTATTTGCGGCGTATGCATTATTTGCGGGAATTCCCGAAAATGCGTTTCGTTTTCAAGCAAAGCCATTCGTGTAAAAAAGTTAATAACTACCGATGACGTAATCATCATCTAGACTCCCCTACCCCCCATGTCATCCAAAATAAGCAAAGCAAAGTTCTACAGCTATTTTCCGAGTACTGGTATGAGGATTTGCTTCTATTTAATGTAAAACAGCTTCTTCAATTTGGGCAGTTCATACCGTGGCAGACCTCCCGATGTCAACCGCCGATTTTTTAAAACTGCCTGTTTCAGAAAGTGGGGCATGGAGACGTACAAAAGTTCTTCTATGAATGCGTCTTGCAGCATTAGTGTTTCCATGAGCCATTCCAGAAATTATAAATAGCTTATAAATACGACTATCAAGTTGTTTAATAAATGCTGCAATCGTTTTCCAAGGCAACCCTTGATTATCATTTATTGTTCCTTAATTTAGGCCCGTATCGTCAGTCGTCCCTAGCATTGTAGGGCGTCTTTATGGCCTCCTTGATTGTCATAGTTTTCTACTTCTCCGTGTCAGAACCCTATTTTGAGGTTATGTCACAAACATCTATTTGCCTCAAATTGGGCTTGCTTTTGAGTTATATCATGTTTTATCAGCCTGAAATTTCCTACAATTTAAAAAGAAAACATATCTTCACAATAGGACAGCGCTGACGCTGACACGCGACAAGTGTAATCTAGAAATTTTTGAAGGAGAGAAAGGAGTATGACAATCAAGGAGGCCATAAACGCACCCTACAATTGTAGGGACGACTGACGATACGGGCCTAAGTAATATTCATTAGTTTAGATGTTAATGTAATGTAATTTAGTGCATATTTGTTGTTGTTACGTAATTAGTAATACAAAATTATACAAAAAATAATTTTCAAAAGAAACGTTTCGCATATTCCTTGTGTAGTCCAGAGATATGCAGCTAAGTCGCCTTTTTGTTCAAACAAAGCAAAGCAAGAGACATAAAAGTTGTATTTCTATTCGCTTAATCCAGAGAACATAATAAAAATTGCACAAAAGTCAGCGGCGTATATTTTCTTGGTCAGAAATATTCGTTCAGATCCCGCTCGAGAGGCCACTGTTCTTAATTAATTTAATCAAATTAGCTCCTTAATGTTATGAATACCACCGCCAAATTACAATAAAATTAGGTAAAAGATATTTAAGAAATTTACAAAAAACCAGTATTTGAAATTTTTGACATATGCAGGGTGTCCCGAAAAAAGTGTGCAATATTCTACCAGCAGTTTTTAGAGCTTAAGATAGGAAGAAAAGTTTATATAAACATAGGTCGACAAACGTCCCCTAAGGGCACTACGGTCTTTTAAAGGGGCTCCCCTGAAGATGGTTTTTCCTTAATATTTCCGAAACGTGTTGAGATAAATACATAAAATTTGGTATTCTAGCCTAGTTTTTTATGCTGGATTTAAAAATATTAACAATTTTAGTCAGTTTTGTTTGGAAGCGTATGTAACAGGGACGGACTCAGGTTATTTTAGCCCCAAAATTTTTGAGTGATTCGATTTTTAAAATTCAATTTTAGAATTTGAAAATTTAGGGTTTTCTACATAAAAAAGGTACTCTTATTGAATATCGATAAATTGTGCCATTTTTGAATAAAATCAAACTAAAAAATTTGTCACATGATAGGAAATGTACTGCGAATTTAAATGAACTGTTGATTATACATAGTTAGCCATGACTGCAAACAAAAGTTGTTTTGATTTGTTATGACTTATTTTGACGTTAAGCTGACATTGTTAGCAGTGTAAAACTACTAGATTAAAATCAAAATTTTTATTAAATCGATTTAAAATGCCAAGATTTACAGACAGAGAACTGACTGACATGCATTTTGTGTACGGGTTTTGCAATGGCAGTTCATTGGCAGCCGTAAGAGAATATCAAAGAAGATTTCCCAATCGCATAGTACCTGGACGTCGAATGTTTACTGATATTCACCGGAATTTGTCAAACTATGGAAGTTTTCAGCGCTTGCAGGGCTCAGGAAGGCCACTGGGAAATCATCGTATCGATATTGCTTTAAATATGTTTGAAAATAATCCGCAAATAACCGTACGAAATGTTTCGGAAATTATGGATATACCTTGATCAATAGTAAGAAAAATTTATGAATACATATTTGATAGTTATCCTAAAAATAATAATTTTAGATAGGAAGAATGACAAGAATGCATTATCATTTTAAACGGGTGCAGCATGTATCGGAGGCAGATTTTTTACCACGAATCGAGTAGCAAATGAAAACACTATTCCTAGAATATTATGGTCGGATGAGTCAATATTTACTAGGAATGGTGCTTCTAATTTCCATAACATACATCACTGGTCAGATGAAAATCCAAAAGTTGTTTGCCGTACAAATTTCCAACATAGATTTTCATTGAACTTATGCGCAGGAGTAATTGGGGATCAAGTAATTGGGCCTATTGTATTTCCCAATCGTCTTAATTCAGAGGTGTATCTGAACTTTCTTCAGAATGAGCTCATGGATATAATACCATTGGATGTGCGCCAGCAGTTTCAAGAAAATATGTTTTTTCAACATGATGGCGCCCCTGCACATTTTGGAAGCAATGTTCGAAATTGGTTAAATGTCAATTTTCCACACAGGTGGTTAGGCCGATGAGGTCCTATAGCGATAGCGTGGCCGCCTCGTTCACCTGACCTAAATCCATTGGATTTATATTTCTGGGGGTCATTAAAAGACCTAGTTTACTCGACTGAAGTAAATACTCAAGAAGATTTACTTTAAAGAATCCATAAGGCTGCAAATGAAATAAGAAGAAAAAGGTTTCCCACTTTTTGGGCTACGCAATCATTAGTTCGTCGAGCGAGACACTGTATCCAACAAAATGGGAATTTATTTGAACACTTATTGTAAAGCTAGTTTTAAGTATATGCAACTGTATGTCTTCTTTTTAAAACAAATTTCAATTTCGTTCGTAGAAAAAATTTATTTCTTTTGTTTTTGCCTAAACGTTAGCTATGTTGCAACAGAAATATGTATTTATGTAATATTTACCAATTATTAAATTAGTTTTTTCGTTGCCATGGCTAATTATTCAACAATTCATTCAAATTCGCAGTACATTTCCTATCATGTGACAAATTTTTTAGTTTGATTTTATTCAAAAATGGCACAATTTATCGATATTCAATAAGAGTACCTTTTTATGTAGAAACCCCTAAATTTTCAAATCCTCAAATTGGATTTCAAAAATAGAATCACACAAACATTTTGGGGCTAAAATAACCTGAGCCCGTCCCTGTTACATACGCTTCCAAACAAAAGTGACTAAAATTGTTAATATTTTTAAATCCAGCATAAAAAGCTAGGCTAGAATACCAAATTATTTTATGTCTTTATCTCAACACATTTCGGAAACATTAATGAAAAACCATCTTCAGGGGAGCCCCTTTAAAAGACCGTAGCGCCCTTAGGGGACGTTTGTCGACCTATGTTTATATAAACTTTTCTTCCTATTTTAAGCTCTAGAGACCGCTGGTAGAATATTGCACACTTTTTTTGGGACACCCTGTATTTAGGAACTTTTTGTCTTAAATGTACACAAAAAATCGTCTGTTAAATGTATGGTACATACATAATTAACATCCTGTATATTACGCTGCCTTAGACTTTCGTATATTTTGGTACACCAGCACAAAGATAAAACACGAGTTTTAGTTTATTGTGAGTACTGGAAAAAGGCTTTACAATAGGAGTTTTCGAAGAATCATCCTTAAATCTATGGTACATACTTAATTAAGACTCGGTATTGTAGCCAAAGAAGATATTTTTGAGTATTGATCTCTAGTTAAATTTCTACTTCAAATACACAGAACCTCCTCTCCAGCCCAATACATAAATAAAGTAGGACTTACTTCATCAGTCAGATCTTGAGCAGGATAGCAATAACAGATGAAAAACTCGAAGAACATTAGAGCGGAGTAGATTACTGTTTTAATGATATTTGCTATAGAGTCCCTGAAAAAATATTCTAAATCAAAGTCACATAAAATTATTTTACATATTTTCAAATATTCTTGGGGGCCGTTCAAGTATTACGCAAGTAGATTTATTACAATTATTTGCCCCCCATCCCCCTCGTCAGGAAAAGTAAGCAAAGCTCTTACCCCCTCCCCCCATGCTTACGTGAACATTTGTCAATTAATGTAGTATTGTTTTTTTTAATATTATAATTATAACGTTATAATTATAATTTGAAACATAAGAAAATAGATTTAGGATATATACTAAGTGACATATAACCCCGAACACCCAGTTTAAATGGTTTTATTTTAATAAAAGTTGGTGAATGTATTTATCTTACTGTAAAGAACAAGTGAAAAAATTTTCAGCCTTATCAGTTGGACATTCCGGTTTTTATACTGCTTTTTTTTTAATTGACTAACGCTCTAAAAATGAATATTTCAGCCGCAGTAAAGAAGTGTAGACACTGTGGTTAGGTGTTGTCAGGCATGGCTTCGAGAAGGCCGTACGCAAAGAGCAAGGGGCACTGGACGCCGCCGTAGAACAACAGACCGCGAAGATCGCCGCCTAAGATTATTGGCCTTAAGGGACCGTTTCTCCACTACCAGGTCCATTGCAAATAAATGGTTTGCAGAACACGGAAGACCTATTGGCATGCGAAGTGTTTACCGGTTTGGCTTGTTTTCATACCGGCCACACTGGGTCCTCCCTTTAACTCGAGAACACCGACGTAATCGCCTTGAGTGGTGCAGACAACGGTCACTCTGGGATCAGGAATGGAACGGTATTGTCTTTAGTGACGAGTCTCGATTTTGTTTAGGCATGCGCGATGGTCGTGCTAGGGCTAGAAGGCGACGTGGTGAAAGGAGGAATTCACAGTTTTTTGTTGAAAGACATCATCATCACACTGTTGGAGTTATGGTTTGGGGTGCTATAGCTTATGGTTCCAGGTCACCGTTAATCTTCATCAGAGGTAACATGAACGCGCAGAGTTATATCCACGAAGTTCTAGAACCCCATCTTTTACCCTATCGTGACACCCTGGCAGATCCAACTTTCCAACAAGATAATGCTCGACCACATGTTGCAAGAGTCACAATAGACTTCTTTCAACATAATGATGTCACATTGTTACCATGGCCACCAAGATCTCCCGACTTATCCCCAATTGAGCACGTGTGGGATATGATGGGTAGGAGATTGCTCAATTTGCAACGTCCTCCTCAGACTCTAGAAGCACTTCGAGAGGAGTTGGTGGTTGCCTAGAATGAGATACCACAGGAGGACATTGACCACCTGATCAGAAGCATGCCTAGGCGCGTTGGAGAATGCGTAGCACATCAGGGTGCATCCACACATTATTAAAGGTCAAAGGGCTTTAAAGCAGTGCAATAATTTTGAAATTTTTATCATTTACTTATTATGCTTCATTAAGTACTTATACAAATGTAGGTACTTTTTTATGGATATTTTCGATTTGACGATTTAGTGACTTGACGGAAGCATAATAAAGACCACACGTTTTGCATGTTCGACTTGATAGCCTCAATTTTATCGTCGGACAAAAATAATCGTAGGGCATTTGCAGGAAATCTTTGAGTGAAGCACTTAAGCGTAGAGCTAAATTGACTGGAAGATTAAGAAATTGCGCTCCTTCATCCAAAACAAGTCATCAACTGTTTGTTTTACTTTACAGGTGGTGGAAGAAACCTATTGTCTAGTAATCTAAATAGGCCACTTCTTGGACGACAGCATGCTGTATTTCTACATTTTACAATTTGAAGCAAGTATTGACTCTCACGCATATGTTCTGAATACCATTTAATGTCCGGAAAATCAGGAAGATCTTGTTCACCTGCCCCAACATATTTTGAATTAACATTATAGCCATAAATTTCCATTGAACTCCATATTTCAGCTAATACATGTCCTGCAAATTCGAAATTAGATCTTTCTAAATGTTCATCAATTGTAACGCCACGTTCATCCAAATGTGACCCAAAATGGTCATGAGGCAATATTAAACCAGCCAGTTCCCGACTAAGAGGAGCCATTCTGCGCTCTACTCTGTTATACGCACTTCTTCCAGGAGCATTGGTAGCTAAAAACAATGCATCGAGATCATGTCGCTTAAAGTGTTGTATAGCAAACCCTATGACTTTTTGATAGCGTGGATTTTCATCTGGTCCTCCATCAACCGTCATGATTACCACTGGTTTTACTAGTCCATGGTCAGTTTTAGCTAATGGTCGAAACTCTTCAAGTTCGAGAAGCGTCTCGAAATCCTGAGCATGAGTATTAGCAGTAGATGAACTATGCTTTCCGCTTTGAATAACGATGTATGTTGGTCCAGAATATCCAATGGCTTGCGGTTGTCCTAGTATATTGGAAGTGATTTTGATACCAGCATAAACAGATGGTATTAATTTATGACGCTCAGCGATTACCCAATAGTGATCAGGCAATTTGATTCTATATTCCATGTGCATTAGAAGAGGGGCTTGCTTATTTGCCGCAGTTACGCCAATAGGGACTCGAGCTTTATCATCTTGAAATATGAAAAATACTTTATCTGGTCCAAGTATGGATGCTAGGTTCTCTAAATAATGGATTGATGTTTCAGCGAACTTGCTATCTAAGTGGCTCTTGTGGTGATCAGTTTGAGCTCGAATGAGCATAACACGGACTGTCGATACATGTCTTCGTCCCTCTGCAGAATTAGATTTTATAGAAATCAAACGAAGATATGTCCCACTGCGACTAATGTTAAATCATATTTTACGTAATTCTTGTGTGAGTTCATCAAGAGTTTTTACGCTGCGACTGATTCCGTTCGTCTTCTATCATATGCTGCACTCTTTCACTTGTTTTCAATAGTGAATGTTGATTGCCTTCAAGATTAGGACGTCCCACTGAATTCCTCATGTCATCCAAAATAAGCAAAGCAAAGACCCCCGTCCCCCCATAGTGCTCACGTAATACTTGAACGCCCCCTTGACACCAAATAACGACAATATATTCAGGTTTTAGATAAAGTTGTAGCTTGTATTATGCACTTACATTTGAAACATCAGATATATTTCCATGCATAGAATCATAACAACCACGCCAATGTATGCCAACATAAGCAATGAGAAAGCATCGTTCACCTTTGATCTGAAACTTGACAACCAAAATACGATTCAGGACAGAAACGAAGAGCTATTGGGAACAAAGGTACCATCACTCGGTAGTTTACCTAACTATATGATATACGCAATAATATTTTTGGGCAATTCCCCATATTTGCCTGGCCAATGGAACCACATGTATTTATAATTGTTTCCATCCAATCTAACTAATGGATCATTAGTTTTTTATCCAGGTCTTTTCTCGTGGTTTGTTGTTGGTGGTAGATGTTCTGCATTGCCGTCTCAAGGCCAAACTGCTGTGTCATATTATTTCCTCACAGGACAAACAACATGGTTCCCTTTAGATGTTGAAGTAGTAATTCTCGCAGATATAAAACAAAGCTGTTGAAGTCGAAGATTGCATAACAATTAACAGGTGTGTTGCGATATCACTGGATGTGTTTTTCGCGTTTTTTTTAGGGCTTTTGGTATTTTCGGGACAATGGACGATTGTGACGTATTTGGTACATTAAAAAATGGCATAGTCGCTTGTCTTTCTAGAGGGCTGGATGTCCTTTTTTTTAGAACCGGGAATGTCTATCCCAGGCGGACTTATTCTATGCTGGTCTTGCGTGGTGCCATCTTAAAATTCGGAGTGATGACTACGCGCAAATTGAGCATGTTACAGGACTTTCATACTATTGTAAAGGGTTCTCCCTGCAGACATTCGTCAGAAAATTTCTGACAAAAGAGCTGCAATTAAGCATGCGAAGAGGTCTTGTCACCCAGAAAAAGGTCGAGGTTTTCGCTGATGCAATGGAAAGTCAGTTCTCTTCCCAATATGACCTTGACAATGACCTCGACGAGGAGCAACATATTGTAAGATCCGTCAGGAGATATTTTAGGGCCAACGGCGTCACTGGCAGTAGTGCCTCCCTTAGTGATTTTTCCTCAAAGGAATCTTCAGAAGATTCCTCAATTGAAGAGCTGCACGGTACATCAGTGGAATCTCCTGAGACTCCGCATTGCGCACCAGCAGAAATTCAAGGTCATATTAAAGACATCAAGGTGCGTAAAGCACCTGGAGAGCATCGAATCACTAATAAGGCGCTGAAGCTACTTTCGCGGAAGTCCTTAACTTATCTCGTAACAATAATCAATGCCATGCTAAGGACCCAGCACTTCCCAGCGGCCTGGAAGACCGCTGATGTCATAATGATTCCAAAGAAGGTGGGTTCGATACTTCCCCATGATTACCGCCCCATTAGTCTACTGTCAGCTCCTTCTAAGCTCGCTGAAAAGGTGATTCTACGTCACCTTGAAAATTTCTCGTCAGACCGCAATGTGATTCCTGACGTGCAATTTGGCTTTCGGTCTGAGCATAGTACGGAGCTACAGGCCATTAGGCTTGTTGAACGAGTAACCAGCGGGTTTATCCGTAACGAAAGTACTGGCATCTTGCTTTTGGATGTCTCAAAAGCATTCGACAAGGTGTGGTACAAGGGTTTTCTCTACAAATGGACTCATAAGGGCTTCCTCTTTTGGCTCCTAAAAGTTTTGAAATCCTTCCTCGAGGGTAGGAAATTTCGGATCAAAATTAAGAACGTTCTGTCCACAACACGGCCCATCAAAGCCGGTGTCCCTCAGGGTTCGGTTCTTGGACCAGTCCTTTATTCGCTCTTTATTCATGACGTCCTTTGCCCCAGCAACTGTGAAATCTATCTCTATGCTGATAACACTGCCCTGGTGGCCCAGTCGTGTTCTGGGGATCTAGTTCACGACAGGCTTCAAAGTGCAGTGGAGGAGGTATTGGAATGGGCGAATCGGTGTCTGATCAAAATTAATCATTCGAAAACGCAGGCAATCTATTGTACTAAAAAACGTAGCGGCGCCCCGTCGGAGCTTTCAGTGAATTGAGCTCGGGTACCATGGGAAAGCTCTGCTAAGTATCTCGGTTTCACTCTTGACAAGGGCATGACCTGGCACAAGCACACTGGAGCGTTAAAAACTAAATTCCAAATCTCGTTTCGGCAACTCTACCCTATGCTACGTAGAACCTTGCGTACAATCACTAACGCCCCAAGGTATGTTTCCAACGAGACCCTTCATATAGACCCTGTCATCTCTTACCTAAGGGTCTACATGAAACAACCAGCGCAGCTTCGTTATAGTCAAGCGGAATCGCATAACAACCCTTTGTTGTGCGAGTCAGTAGACTACACAGTCGAGCAAGTTCGCAAGCACACAAGGCCGCGACTCGCGCTGTGAACAAAATTAAATCGTGCGACTGTAGGTCCAACCAAAATTATAATTTTTCGTCAACAACCAATCTCAGAATTAATTTTAGGATCAATTTAAAATTGCCGAATACTAATTAGCAAAGCCAAGGCACCCCTCAAATTGACGCACTTATTTTTTCTTTGCTCTCCCTCCTTCCGTCCTTTCTTCTTCCCTTTTTTTTCCCTGACTTTGTTTGGTATCTGGGCAGACCTACTGACTTACGAGAGTTTAACCTAGAGCAAATGTCCTACGAACCGCCCTGACAGACAATGACGAATGGATATGATGAACGTGTTTTCTTTACTGAATCTTTTGACGTTGACAGTTCGGTAACTGATTTAAAGTTGCGTTCAGAGTGAAAGTTCAAACTTGTCAACTTCCTATCGGAAAACCCGATAGTAGCACACTTTATAGAAATGTGATATTGAAATGAAAAAACAATGGAACTATCACCTGGGAGACAGGTAAATCAAATATATGGCATTGTACTGAAGAATATCATCTCTGTGATTGGAACGTTTACTACATTACAGAAGAATTTTAAATACATGTGGTTTCATTTCTACGAACCGCCCTGATAGACAATGACGAATGGATATGATGAACATGTTTTCTTTGCTGAATCTTTTGACGTTGACAGTTCGGTAACTGATTTAAAGGTGGGTTCACAGTGAAACTTCAAAGTTGTCAACTTCCTATCGGAAAACCCGATAGTGGCACTTTTTATAGAAATGTGATATTGAAATGAAAAAACAAAGGAACTATCACCTGGGAGACAGGTAAATCAAATATATGGCATTGTACCCAAGAATATAATCTCTGTGATTGGAACGTTTACTACATTGTAGAAGAATTTTAAATACATGTGGTTTCATTTTCAGACAAACATGGGAGACTATCGACATGAGAACCACAAACTAAGTTATGTTACATTAATATTTTTGGGTTTGACTTTGGTTTACGAATATGTAGCATAGTTCTTCATATTATTAACGAAAAACGGACAAGGTTCTAGGAAAAAATATTTATATGACGGTGTTCCTTAATGATATGCGAATCTTTAAGGGTGTGAATATACATGAAAAATTAATGTTAGTTTGCTTTATAAACTATGGTCCAAAAATGTTTCCTTACAAGAAGGTTTTAGGAAAAAAATGGAAATTAATTTATATTTTCTGAACCACTTCAGATATTTCACTGATATTTAGTACGTAGTGAAAGTTAATAAAGTTGCATATTTTTCAATGTAATAATAACTTTTAGCTTTAACAGTGGCGTGTGTACGGGTATTGACTTCGAAAAAAATGGTACGCCAATGGTTTTTTGCCAAATAGAAATTATTTTTGAATTCTCCGTTCAATTAAAAACAAATGATCTCTCTTGAACTGATTGCTTTCCTTCAATGCGCCATTTTTGAGTAAAAAAATAAAAACCGTTCTATTGTCTGAGAAAATTAATGTAATAATTGAAGAATGCAATTTAGCAATAAATATCTAGTTGCTCTGGAATATGTCACTAGCCTTTGACATCTGACAAGTCTCTGTTATTCAAATCTGTTCGCTGTGACATCTTTTTCATTATTTAGTTTTTACAATCTTGTTAATAATGATGAATTATTCAGATGCAGAAATGGGGGAAATGCATTACGTATATGGTCTTGCCGACGGTAATAGTGAGCAAGCCAGACGGATTTATCACCAGAGATATCCCGATCGTGCTTTGCCAGATAGTCGAACCTTTTCTAATATTCATCGTCGTCTTATTGAAACTGGTTCTGTCTGAAAATGAACATCTGAAGGTAGACCTCTAAGTCTGAGAACACCTGAAATTGAGGAAGTAGTGCTGCACGAAGTCGAAGAACATCCTGAAACGAGTACGAGGAAGATCGCTAGACACTTAAATATTTGCCATCAAATTGTTTGGAGAATTTTAGTGGATTTTTTGTTATATACTTACCATATTTTAAGAGTACAGGCATTACTTCCCATTGATTTTCCAAGGCGTGTGACCTTTTGTCAGTAGTAATATTCAAAAAATTACACAAAATCCGCAATTTGAATCAATGATTCTGTTCACGGACGAAGCTAATTTTTCTCGAAATGCCATTCCGAATTTCCACAATAATCATTTGTGGGCAGAAGAAAATCCCTATGCCGTAACCGAAACCCATTTCCAACACCAATTTTCGGTTAAGGGATGAGCAGGAATTATTGGCTCATTCTTCTTGCCGGGACGACTTGACGGACAGATTTACCTCAATTTTCTTCAACAACAGTTGCATTTGCTGCTTAATGATGTTCCGTTAATAATGAGAAACAACATGTGGTACATGCATGACGGTGCACCAGCGTATTTCAGTGTAGCGGTTCGTAATTATTTATAAACTGTTTATCCAAATTGTTGGATTGGCCGCGGTGGGCCCCAAGAATGGCCACCAAGGTCCCCAGACCTCAACAGTTTAGATTTCTTTTTGTGGGGCTATCTTAAGACACTAATGTACACAAGTCCCATTAACACTGTAGAGGAATTAAGAGAAAGAATAGTTGCAGCTTGTGATAGAATAAAAAACACTCCAGGGATATTTCAACGAGTGCGCAATTCCATGAGAAGGAGGGCGGAAGCAATTTTTGTAATCATTTCGTTGATTTTAATGTTATGTTTATGTTGTCAGTTGTTGTTGTTCATTACCCCTAATGTGTTTAATTTTTCCAATTAAATTAATAATAATTTTGCAAGTTAGACAAAAGAACGGTTTTTATTTTTTTACTCAAAAATGGCGCATCCAAGGAAGACAATTCAAGAGAGATCATTTGTTTTAAATTGAACGGGGAATTCAAAAATAATTTTTATTTGGCAAAAAACCATTGGCGTACCATTTTTTTTAAAAAAATATCAAAGTCAATACCCGTACGCACGCCACTGATAAAGCTAATAATTATTTTTGCATTGAAAAATATGCAGCTTTATTAACTTTCACTACGTACTAAATATCAGTGAAATATCTGAAGCAGTTCTGAAAATATTAATTAATTTCCATTTTTTTACTAAAACTTCAACACCCCGAGTTTTTGTAAGGAAGCATTTTTGGACCATAGTTTATAGAGCAAACTAACATTAATTTTTCCTATAGATTCACACCCTTAAATATACGAATATCATTAAGGAACACCTTGTACATATAAAAGTTGCATAATAATAGAAAGAACTATTAAGAATTTTGAAAAATATGAACATTACTCATATTTTTTGATATTCTCGACCACTGGCGTGTGAAATCTTTTTTTGTTTACTACTCTTATCGTTCATCTGAACCTGGCAATCTTTTTATGTTATTGAATGAATTTCAGTACGAGTCTTTGGTTCGATCAGTTGTATCAGTATTTTAAAGTGCGTATACTTTCATTTGTTTGATAATTTTGAGCAAACAATGGTCTATGTTTACGAAAACAATGAACTAGTGGATATAATACTAACATACGGAGAGCGCCAACAAAATGCAGCCGCAGCTTGCAGGTTGTATGCGGAAAGGGTTCCTTTAACAAATCTTCCGGCCCCACGGATATTATTTGTAAATTTAGTTATTAGACTTCATGACATTTTAGAAATGGTCGAAGACTACCCAACAATGAGTACTAGAGCCATAGCAGCTCTAGTTAAAGTTTCTCAAAGTAAACTGTGGAAGACAATATGAAAAAAACAGTATGATCCTACCATTATCAACAGGTACAAATGTTACAACCTAAAGATCATCCTAGAAGAGTTGCATTTCAACGGTGGCTTTTAGAACAAATCGGTATTAAAGATTTCACGAAATTCATTTTGTGTACAGACGAGGCACAATTTCCACAACAATCATGTTTGGGCAGTAGAAAATCCGAATGTTGTAAAAAGAACATAGATTTTGATTAAGTGTTTTGGCTAGCGTGGTAAATTATATGCTTATTTGACACTACTTTTTTCCACCTGACCGGTGAAATTTATTTAGATTTTCTGCGACACAATCTGTCACAATTATTAGATGTCCCCTAAATGTGAGGCACAATATGTGGTTCGTACCAGTGTTGCCAGAGCGAAGTTTAAAATATCCGTCACACGTATCGCAAAATTCCGCTACATGCCGCTACGGTCTAAAAATTTAAGGGGGGGGAGGCTTAAAATAAACAACAAATATATTTTTTACATTTTTACTTTTTTTTAAACACTGTCTAAAAACCCTACTAAAAATACAAACAGTAACATAACATAATTGCAATTTTTCGTAAAAACAAAAAGTATACCTTTAAAAAAACAAAACTGTCTTTGGTTTAGAATTAGGAACTAATAAAAAAATAGAAACTATCACCAATATCTTAATCTTAATAGAAAAAAAAAAATAAGGACAAAGAAGAAGCGAAAACGTGGAAATGCCTACGTTTGCTTATTTTATTCACAGTCAGAATCAGAAATTACTTCTTCTTCAGCTTGTTCTTCCTTATTTACATTATATAAATTCTTTTTATATTTGTTTAAATGATTCTCATTAAAACTATAGGATAAACAGCACTGTTTTTTTGATTCTAAGTCTAATTTACCTGTAAGTAGTGCAGACAAAGTTGATGGTATTATTTTATTTCTTTTTTTTGTTTTGTAATCAAGCATATAAGAAAAAGTTCGCTCAACATCAGCGTTTCCATGAGGCAATGTTAAAATGATTAGAGCCAGTTTACCTATATTGCGAAATAAATATTCGTCATTAAAATTTTTGAGGTCGTTTACAAACGACCAAAATTCAATGACATTACTTTTTGTTTTTTTCCTCTTTCTCACTATCACTAAAATAAATACATATTTTCTTTAGTTTCAAAATTGCCTTTTCGGTTTCAATATGAAGGGCAATTTTTTTAAAATGGCGTCATGAAAGGTATCACTTATAATAAGACGATTGTTCATCACATCAACCGGTGAGAGAAACTTTAGCTCTGAAAAGAAGTTGTCTTTGATAGGAAATCTTTTAAGGGACTCTTCTACCGATTTTTGGTAAAATGTGACACATTTTAATTTAAATTGTTCGATTGCCGTGTTATTGCAGTGTTTTATTGCATCCATTGTATGCGGACCAACATTCACTTGTTCAATTGGTAATAAGCAGTGGGGATCATTAGGATTTAGATCATATAATTTCTCATTTTCAAAATATTCTGGTCGCATAAAGTTTGTACATAGATGACGTACAAATCGCTCACTCTCTATTGATATGATATTGAGTATAACTTTCTCTGATTGAAAGAGAGCATTAAATTGGTTAAAAATGGGCAACACGAATTTAAAAAACATTAAATACGCCTTAACAAATGGATTCTGTAACTCATTAAGTATTACATTTGCTACAGGATTTTTGTCTTCAATGGAAGCTAATCTAAATAGGCTAAGCAAGATGTCCCACTGATCCAAAACTCTATCAACACATTTGGATAAAGCAAGCCACCTTGTTTTACTAGGGCTTAAAATTTTTAATTTTGACTTTTTGAAATATTCCTGTAATTCTTCAAGAACACACTGCCTTTTTGGGCTTCTTGAGAAGTAAGAATATAAGTTTTGTAAAAGAGCTTCAACGTTGCTTGGAATCTTTTCAGCTGCCGCCACCGCCACTAAATGAGCAGAGTGGCAAATGCAGCCATTGACAATTATATTAGGATTAAAAGATAAGTTTTGAAAGATTCGTTATTGCCCATCATAACACTAGCGTTGTCGGAACAGTATCCAACAATATTGGTAATTTTTACTTGATTGGATATAACGCATTTTTTAAAAAGAGAATATAAACCTTTGGCGGTACCTTCATCTGCTTTTATTTTAATTATATCTAATAAATGGGTTTTAATTGAATTTTACAAGAATGCATATTAGTCTTGTATTGCTCAGGTCTGTACTCTTATCCAATAAAATAGAAAATGGTTTATTTTCCAATTCTGAAATTATTTCGTCTTTAATAACAGGAGCCAGCACATTTTTAATTATACTTATGCATTTGGATCTTTTTAATTTAAGTGAGCTAGAGAGATCTGGGTCTTTAAAACATAATTGACTAACTCCTGTTATATGATCAACAGTTCTAAAACCTATATAATGACTTATAACTAAAAGACTATATCTTAAGCAAGCCAATATTTGACGTTTTTCCAACTCACGTGCTTCCCGAGACTAAAAAGTGCTATCTAACGTTCTTACATTCGAAATTGCTTGTACATTATTGGCATGCCTTTTTGATTTCGAATGATTCACTAAATCTGATTTTTTAGCACCTATTATTTGATTACAAGCTTTACATTTTGCTTTCAACTTGTCATTTTCAATAGGTCCCAACCAGCCTTTAAATAACGGATCTTCTAGCCATGATGAAGTAAACATTTGTTTTCGTGTCTTTTTCTTAACAGGTTGCTCTGGCTCTTGGTTATCCTGAGATTCACAAGTCGAATTATCAGGCTCAGACCTGATTCCACTAGATTCCGCTCTTCTATTTTGTCTGTATTCAGGCTCGGGATGCTCCGACACAGATGCAGTCGAAGTGGATGGTACGGCCACGTTTGGTTTCACCGTTTGTTTTTTAGAAGGATTTTTATCAAAAAAATCGTTAATGGTCTGCTGACGCCTTTCCATTATTCCTATTTTCCAGAAGAAAAAGCGTTAAAAACAAATTTCGCGACTAAGATTTATTTCTGGATCAAACTATAATATGTTAGATATTTATGCAGTTTTGTTACTTACCAGTAGATTTAATATTAAAATCTGCAGCAAATGATATATCAATAAAATGATCAACACAAAAATAAGAACACTAATATAAACGAAACTAAACAGTATATACCCAGAGCTGAAAAATACAATACAAAGCGAGAAACCTAATATTATGTCTGCCTGATGAGACCTGTTCATAAACGATTAGTATTGAAAGCAGTACGTACGCCATCTGTTATTGAAAAAAAAGGAAAGAGGAATAATTCTCTTCTCTGTTCCTAGATGGCTCAAGCGGCACCAAATGCACCAATTTTATTATTAATGTGATAATAAATCAGACTCTAGCCACTGCCTATTTAGGATTTAGAACGTTATTAACGTTAAAACAGTGAAATGAATATGATAGTTTTGTATGTAATAAATTCCGCTACATTTTGGGCTAATTTGCTCTACCGCCGCTACGCCGCTCTTCTCAAAATAGTCCGCTACAAATAGCGGACTTCCGCTACGTATGGCAACACTGGTTCCTACATGATAGGGCTCCACCACATTGTAGACGAGCAGTTCATGAACATCTAAACAATGAGTTTCCGAATAGTTGGTTAGGGCGCAATGGTCACATTTCTTGGCCTGCTCGCTCCCCGGATTTAACGTCTTGCGATTTTTTTCTGTGGGGCTATTTGAAAGAGTTGGTGTATCATGATGGAGCAGTAAATACTTTGAAGGAACTCCAACAGCGCACTGAAAATGCTTGTGATTTAAGTCGTGGACACCAGGACTTTAATTTCGAATTTTGTAAAGAATCGTGGATTCGCCGAGAAAGATTTTGTCTTAATTGGACAAATGGGGATAATTTTGAAGAGTTTTTGTGAAAACGGTATCCATTTAACTTAATAATGATTTTTTTAAATAATGTTTAATAATATAAACTAGCTCTGTTATTATGCAAATTTTATCTAGGTATATTGTAAACACCCTGTATATTATACATGCTAAAGTTACCTTAAAAGAAACGTATGATGTAGATTACACCTTCGTATTTTTTCGGATGTCTGATGACTTGTATCTTCTGGGTTACAGAATATTGTCTCCAATTCGTATCCAAGCAGTTTAAACTGTAGCGTGGTCAATGAAATAATCGTACAGATCAAAAAGTCTAAAGCTATTTCGAGCAACATCAATCCGTAGGCAGGGATATGCTCTAGCATGAACTCCACCCAAAAATTCATTCCATCTGGGATGTAGGATTCGAAGAGCATGTTCTCGGGAGTTGTACGCATGTCTTCTACAATGTCAAAAAGAAATATTTCAAAGAATTTACAGTGCAGAAAACCGTTATTTCTCTAAAAAACCTCATGATGTATTTGCCCATTCCGGAAACCTCAAACAATATACAGTGTTTTTCAACAAGGTACCCCTACAGCTTTTTGAACGGGTCAACTTAGTAAGCCGAAATTTGGAGTGACGAAGGTTGTACATTAATACTGGTCCGAAAGGGAATTGAAATAAGGTATCACTTGACCCCCCTTTCTATTTAAGATTTTGGGGGTGGTGTCACCCCCGCTTAGGGGGCCGCACGTGCTAACGTGATTTTTTGCCAAACTTGTGTCTCCCTCGAAAACAAAATCGACGGGTCTGAACGTTTTTCAAAAAAAAAACTGAGCTGCCAGTAAATGCGTCTGTTTCGTTTTCGATGCGCCACCCTGTATATATTCTCAATAGTTTTTACTAAATCCAGTGGTATTCCCCTGTCATATAATAAATGTGTCGCGTCAAGAATTCTCACTCTACCAAACGCTTTCTTCAAATCTATCAGGCACATATATGCTGGTTTGTTGTATTCCAGCGAATTTTCTTTTATTTGTCTTATTACAAAAACTGTATCCATGCATGATCTTCCTGTCCGGATTCCTTGCTGTTCCTCTGGCAGAGTTATTCCGTCGTTTATTTTTGTCGCTATTATTCTTGTTGTCAATTTGAGTGTTGTATTTAACAGATTTATTGCTCGATAATTATTGGGGTCTCTCTTATCTCCTTTCTTGAAGAACATCAGCATGATCGCTCTCCTCCAATCATCTTTTCTTATGATCAGTTCAGTAATTTTAGGAAGCTCATTAAGAACCAGATCAGTGTTGCCTACTCCGCTTACGTCCAATCGGTTGAGGATGCCATTGTCAATGATCCTAGCAAATTCTGGTCATTTGCCCAGATCAAAAAACAGCAATCTAGAATCTCCCCAAGGATGACGCTTAACGGCAATGTCTGCGATACGCCTCAGGATATAGTGGACAGTTTTGCTATCTTCTTTTCAACAGTTTTTATCCCGTCTGGTCTACTAGGGTCATCTCCTCCAACAAATAATTCTACCGATATCATTTCTTTAAAAAATATAAGTGAAGAAAACGTAATTAGGGCGTCGAAAAGATTAAAGAACAAAATGACGTCTGGATGTGATGGTATTCCAAGTTTTTTCGTTAAAGATTCCATTCATATACTAACGAAACTGCTGGCTTCCATATTCAACCTTATTCTAAAATCAGAGATATATCCAAATATCTGGAAGACCTCTAAAATATGTCCTATTCACAAAAGTGGAGATATCTCTGATATTTCCAACTATCGCCAAATAGTAATCCTGTGCAATTTCAGCAAGTTGTTTGAGATCATCGCTTATGAAACGGTTTACTGCTCGGTAAGGGGTGCAGTCTCTATTAATCAGCATGGGTTTATGAGAGGCAGATCTACGGTCACCAACTTGGCTCTGATTACTCAGTACATTTCTGAAGTACTGGGCGGTCAAGGACAAGTTGATGTCATCTACACAGATATTCAGAAGTTGATCATTATGCACTTCTGGATAAGCTTAAAACAGTGGGTATGTCTGATGCAATGCTGTCGCTCATGAATTCATATTTGAGGGATAGAAGGTTATTTGTCGAATATGGTGGTCATAGGTCGAGGTACTATCGGGCCACGTCTGGGGTACCTCAAGGGTCAAATCTAGGTCCATTATTGTTTTTAATATTTATTAATGACTTGTCTTTTGAACTGAAGTGTTTCCATTTGTTTTTCGCTGATGACCTGCACGTCAGTCAAGACAGTCGAGGATTGCGTCATGCTGCAAGATGACTTAGCTCTAATTTCGTCATGGTGTTCACGAAACTGTCTCAGTCTCAATGTTTCGAAATGTAAAGTTATGACTTATACAAGAAAAGTTAACTATTTAATTTATGATAATTATAACATCAATGGTGAGGTTATAGACAGATGCACCTCTTATAGAGACCTTGGAGTCATTTTTGATACCAAGCTAACGTTTACTGGGCATATACTCAATATCTCGTAGGCTGCCACTCGACTACTTGGTTTCTGTATCAGAAACTGGAAGGGTTTCTCCAATGTTCATACATAGTGCCCTATTAGAGTTTTCCAATTTGGATTCACTGTCAACAAGACGAAACATATTTGCTTTGTCGTTTTTGTATGGCCTCATTCACAATAAAATTGACTGTAAAAATTTACTTGAAAAAATATGTTTCCGCGTTCCAAGGCTAGGGAGTCGACAACAAACGGAATTTTATTGTCAAGCTGGCCGAACAAATGTTATGACAAAATCGCCAATTAATCTCATGTGCTGCGTCATGAACAGTGTTACTGAATCGTGTGATATTTACAATGACAGTTGTGCATCGATTATTAACTGCTATAGATCATCCAATCTTATTTAGAATGTGTGATACTATAGATTTAAGTCCAAGAACCATGTCTCTTTAATTGTTATTTTTTTCAGCGTTTCCTGTAATTGGGTTTCACCTGTTGGAAATAAATAAATAAATAAAATAAAAAATCTAGTATTCGTGGTGATTATTTTTTGAATAAGGAGTTGCAGTTGTTGTACAAGGTAATCACCTCCATATTTTAAGAGTTCGTTTGGTATTTGATCTCCTCCTGGTGACTTTCTATTTTTTAACTTATTTATTCCTTGTTTCTTCTTGGAAGATTTCGGTCTTTTCATCAGTTAGTATATTTAGCGTTTCTGGTAAAGATTCTTCGTTTTCTTCTTTAAACATTTCTGTCAGGAAGGCCACCCATGTATCCTCTTTTGTGTGTTCTATTTCAACTAGTTCTTACATTTCGTTTCTTTGTTGTCTTATGAAGCGCCATACTTGCTTCTATTTTCCATAGAAATCCATCTCTAGTCCTTTTGTGAATCTTTCCCAGTAATATGTTTTTGTTTTTCTTACCAATTGATGAGTTTCAGTTCTTATTCTTCTTCTTCATATGTTTCAGTGGTTTTATCTGACTTATATTTTAGGAAAGCTTTCTTTTTTTTGGTGATATTTTTATTTAACCTCTAGTGTAAACTAAGGTGTTTTCGTTGACCACTTTTTGTTTTTGTTTATTATTTTCGTTCCAAGGGCTTCTCGGGCAGCGTCCAGAATATTTTTCTTAAGTTTCCTCCAGCTAGTTTCTACATTGCTTGCATCTTAAATTTTGTATTTTTATCTTCTGTTCTAGCCTTTTTTGATATAATGATTTTATGGGGTCATCTCTTAAATTTTCTATGTACCTTGACGAATAAAAGGCATTCTAGCGCTGATTCGGTTTCGATGGTTGGCCGAGTTCTGCATTAGCTCCAAACAAATATGTTTTGGGCCATGAAGTGATTTTCTCTACGTGAGCTGCTGACTCTGCACAAGTCCTAGATAAGACGTAGACTCGAGTACTGCTCACATGTTTGGGGCGCTGCTGCCTCGTCTACATTATCCATGCTCAGAGGAGGGATAACTCTTCTCACAGAGACTCTAAAGACCCTTTCGCACCGGCGGGCCGTCGGCGACCTAGCTCTCTTCTACCGTCACACCATTGGGCTCTGCTTCTGAGAGCTCTCCTACATGATGCCTCGATATGCCTGCCATCTAGACCCGCCTGACTTCCACCTTTCATCTTAACTGTGTCGAACTTCGTACATCCAGAACAGACCGATACGACCGCTCCTTTTTCCCCTAGGGTGTTAAGATTGTGGAACAGTCTACCAGAAGAGGATTTTCCCAGTTCTACTAACCTTAGGCATTTCAAAAATTGAATTAACAAAGTTTGTTCAGAATCCTCATAGCAGCCACGATGCCCTGGTATTTAGGCTCCTGTCTGCGCGGCGCCATCTTGGAACACTGTTTTAAATTGAATGAGGGGTAAGTGATACATCATTTTGAGGCTCCTTATGAGTACCTTATAACCTATATGATAGTATTTCTAAGGCAGAAGGAATTGTATCGCCCTTGTAACTGGAACAACGAGACACCTTCCTAACATCGACGCTTAGTCAACCAATTATGCAACCAGAATATCGGGAGCGTTCGCGGAGCATCGAGAGCATTCGACGCCCAACGAGGTGCATCTACCGCCATCGATTGAAGATAAATAAGCGAAGAGATGGCAAAGAGGTTATAGTCGAGTAGTGAGTTGAACTATTTTAGAGACTGAACCTTGCATCTATCGGTAGAGACTGTAGTTTTTTCAGGGACCGAACTGTTCGGGAGTGACTGTGACTGTTTTGAGTGACCTCGAACGTTTATCTTTATGATCATTTCGCGTTCGCTTCGACATGTGCGTGCGTTTGACAGACAATGCCTGTGGAAAATCTGTGCGATCTGAGAGTGGTGGATGGGAGCTAAAGGAGCCTGAGCTCGAGACAACGGTTGGCCGGCTTTAAGAGTATATAGAGAGCGGTGAATCCAAAAAACCTTTGAAATAGAGGTTTCATGCTCGACCTCGAGCTACTCCTGTCTACTCTGAGGGATGAGATCCAGGATCTGTCGCAGATGGAGAGGGAGGAGAACGAAGGCCTGTCGCAGATACTCAAGGAGGAGAACCAGGCTCTTTCACTGATGGTGGCCCACAGCACCAGAGCCCTGAGGGAGGAGAACCAGGTCCTGTCGCAGATCCTGAAGGAGGAAAACCTGGCCGATGTAGAGAAGATGGATCACATCACCCGTGCCCTCATAGATAAAGTCAGCATCGTTTCATCTGATATGGCAAATAGGCTTCAAGGGAACTACAAACGAAGCTGCAGTCGTCGAACAGAAGATAGCTGAACGAGACACGCAACTCCAACAGAAGTTTGCTGAACGAGACTCGCAGCTCCAATAGAAGTTTGCTGAGCGCGACGTGCAGCTGAGAAGACTTGAGGAGCAGGTCCATTGAGTCATCAACCAAGACGTTGTGATAGACTATGTGGAGCGTGTCGTCAAGCAGGAGAGCTGGAACCCGCTGCCGAGCTGAAACGTCCAACATTCTATGGAAAGACGTCCTAGTCGAACTATATGAAGCAGTTCGAGGCAGCAGCTCGAGCCAATTGTTGATCCAGTAGGGAAAAGGCGGTCGCATTGACTGTGGCCCTCAGAGGAGATGCCCTAGATGTTCTTCAAACAATACCAGTAGTGGACATTGTCAACTATACTATAACTATCTAAAACTGTAATGACTCATCGATGTTCACGTGAACATCACTTAACTACCAGTAGTCGGCTGTTCATAGGCGGGGTATGAATGTTTAACATGGGTGAACTAGATTTGTCACATGCTTAATAAAGAGTGGTTTGAAATATATTGTAAGTCAAAAATTTGGGAATTACCTTCATTCATCGTCGCTTCCACTTACATCTGACAGTAATAAACTGTCGCTATCGCCTTCCTCGTTGAAATTGACTATAACTGGCTCTATGATGGTGTCAATATGGTGGTCAAGCTGCCACATTTTTGTTTCTTCACAACATGACGGATAGCATTCTGCCAAGCTTCGGGCGTTACTAGCTGTATGGAAGTCTCAAGTAAAACCTTAACGTCTGGTAATTTGAAGGTTGTGTTATGGCGCGCAATATAACCCTTCACTTGAGCCCAGATGAGTTCTATTGGGTTCAGTTCACAGTGGTAGGGCGGTAACCGCAGCACAGTGACACCTCATCAGTCACGTAACTAATGTTCGCAGGTTTGTGCTGTTTAATTATTTCATACAATTCCGCTTTCACACATGAATCGTCAAACGGGATTCCGTTTTCGCGCAACCATTGCTGCATGTCACTTTTTCGAGATCCCATAGTCGGTACGCGTTCGGCTCGACGACTATGGTAGGAAGCATTATCCATGATGATCACAGAGTTGGGCTCAACTCGCTGAAGCACCCCTTGAAACCAGCTCTCGAAGCAGCTGGCATTCATTTCGTCATGGTAATCACCTCCTTTCTTAGAGACGAAAATCAAGTCACACTTTTCTAAAAAGCCACTATCGCTACCAATATGAGTTACGATCAATCTTTGACCTTTCCCTGACGGTCCACGAAGACCTGTTGACAAACCTTCAATGCTTGCATGTCGGTTACTCACTACGTTTTTGTCTATCCAGGTTTTTTTAACTGTGTGACCTACATTTACCCATGTCTCGTCCAAATAATAGATTTTTCTGCTTTGTCGCCTATATTCAATCATTTCGCGTAGATATTTTCGACGCCAGGCGACTATTTCAGGTCTCTCTATCAATACTGACTTCCGATTACGCGTTTCGTAACGAAAATTAATTTCGTGCAGGGATTTCCTCATTACCTCGACGCTCATTTGGGGTATAATTTCATTTTCCTTGATCGCTGCATGTACAGCCTTGAGGGTTGGTATCTCATTCCTAAAGAAGAATGAATGTACGGTTCGCCTTAACGCCATTTTGCTATCGTCATCCAATTTAACGGCCTTTCGTCCCTTCAAATTAAACTTTGGATCAGTAGTAGCTCCAGTTTTCTTTTTTTCATGCACCACCCTGCGAATGGTCCACTCTGGAACGCCTGTCATACTTTCACAACGCGCGTGTGCATCTCCCTGCGACATAGTTCTGTTCAGATAATTGAACACGTTGAGGACGATTTCTTTCGCGTCCATCTTCAGTGCTTTACGAAGCCGTCTACTTGTTCCCTGGCTTTCAGTACTTCCACTCGTGCCATTTGTACTCTCCATGGTTAAGTATAACCAAAACAGTAACCACAGAAACCACAACAATGACAATCACACAACAATTCTTATAAAAACACACAATAGGCGATCGCTCAACGAAACACGTTCCAATGCGTTGCCGACGCCTATGAGTCTGCCGGTCGAGGCGCGTCTTTGATTTCATTGGTTCTACCGGCGGAGAACAATCAGCCATTATTTCCATCTCTGTCTGTGCTGTTGACCACCGCAAAGCCACAGAAACGACATATGTCGTACGCTATATGGCTGTACTGGAAGGAAGCCGGGATCGAGCTCTGATCACGTGTTGATCACGCGTATGAGTCATTACAGTTTTAAATAGTTGTAGTATACCAGTGGCTAGTTAAGAACTTGGAAGTGGGGTATGGTTACGCCCATCTGGAGCAGGTATACCAGTCGAGAGCGGTTTTACTAGGTCAACTGCTCGGAAAACGACAGGCAGTATAACGTGGGCACCCTATTCGGGAGGATAGCCATCGACATCTCGGGGTCGTTTCTAGAAAGGGAACAAAAACATCCTAGGTGCCATGGACTGCTGCACTAAGTGGGTCGAGGCGTACGTTATGCCGAACCAAGAAACAGCGACGGTTGCAGACGTTCTGGTTGACCATGGCAGGAACTACGAGAGCGAGCTCTTGAAAGGAGTTTGCGAGAAGCTGGGCGGTCAGCAAGACTCGAACTTCGGCGCTGCACCCCCAATCGAACGGGCTGGTGGAGAGGATGAACCTGACCATTGGAAATAAAAGGCAACAGTGTCACCAGGATGATTGGGACATGTATCTAACCATGTCCCTGATGGAGTATCGGGCTACAGTCATCGATTCAATGTGCCAGACCCCCTGTTGTTTGGGCGTGAGCTCCGGTTACCTTTTGACCTGGAGCTTCGAAGTCGACCCGGAGCGGATGTGGCAGGTGACGACTACGTATCTACCCTGGAGAGATGCATAACAGTGAATTGTTCTCGGTGTTAGTATTGCACCTGAAAAATTATGTTGTCGGTAGCTCTAGAGATACGAGGGTTATTTCAAAAATAATGTTTCCAACGCTGTAACCTTGCCGCGCGTGCTGCGAGACGAAATCTGGAAATACCGTCGTATTAGTCGGTTCCCTCACCTCCGATTCCAACAAGAATCACCTCTTTTCTCGACAGCCATGCACAATGAGCCCTTCATCGCAGTCACCTCCAGGTGCAAAATTCGTACGGTCATCCGCAAAAAAATTATCACTCATAAACCACGGCCATTCAAGTCTGTGCTCTGGGTATCAAGATATGAAGGCCACAAAGGAAATGAAAAGGCAGATGAGCTACCCCGACAGGATGCGGCTAATCGCCTCATAGGTCCATCCTTTCTCTGGGGTGACGAGAACACGCACCAGAAAGTCCATAAGAAATTGGAGCAAGACAAAGTCCCTAGAATGGTGAAACAACCAATTGTGGCAAAGGCAGGTAACAGAGTACATCAAAGAATGAAGGAAGGCTTTAACTCTTACAGAGGACCTGCTCGGACTCGATAGTTATACCATAAAGGGCCATAGTGGGTTTCCTGACAGGACATTGTCGTCTAAATCGACACATGAGACTTTTGGGTTTGGCAAAAGAGGGCACATCCCGTTTTTGCAGAGAGCATAAGGAAACCCGTGCATATCATGGGTCACTGTGAAGGTCCGGCAAGGCTACGGTTTCAGATAGTAAGAACCATAGGTCCAACAGCGGCAAGCTACATGCAAGGCCCTGTGTCAAGGCTATGGAGTCTCATCAAAGGATCAAGGCTGGGCACAGTGCTTTAGAGATTATATAGGGGGTTACAATAGATCCACTTGGGTCGCAGTGACGTTAAGGTTGGCAAGCCAATCCCTCACTTCTGTAAACTTCTGTAATATGTACCAGAAGTTCATCCACAGTTGAGAGTTTTCTGAGAGCCGCACGGACATCTACGGTGAAGTTGTAGCGAAGATTGAGCAAATCTTGCTCGAAGATCGGCAAATCACTATCCGGGAACAGGCGGTTGAAATTCCCGAGGCATTTGAAAAAGCTGGGACGGAGAATCCAAAATCGTCGAAAGGGAAAACTCTCCAAAGCGTCAGACTGCACCTCGACAATGCGAGTCCGCATGTCTCACAACAAACCAAGGACTTAATCGAGCGATTTTGCTGGGACGTCATTGCCCATCTCCCTTACAGCCCTGCCTTAGGGATTCCGAAGTTGAAAGAGCACCTAGGCGGTCAACGGTTCGAGACGGATGACGGGTTGCAAGAAGCAGTTATCAGGTTTCTAACCGAGCTGCCGGCAGGCTTCCATGAGACGGGAGTGCAAAAGTGGATTACACGTCCAAAAAAAAATAATGGCGACTATGTAGCAAGATAGCTGAAAGATCATTGTTTCCAATGGCGAATTCGTTTTTTCAAATAAAAAATTCCTTGCCTGAAAAATGTTTGAGAATCTTATTTTTGAAACCACCCTCGTATTAGGTATATTTGTTCGCAAGTATAGCTCGGTAAGGGATATTGCTAAAATTCGTGTTCATAAGAACTCATCGCGCTATTTTTGGACTTACTTTCTGTCCTAGGAGTACCAGCATTGTTTTTCGAATCACCATCCCAACTAACAATTATCACTCCTATTAAAGCTGCTACACACAGTGCCGGCGGCAATGCCGCCGGGTTTATGCCGAGCGGCTATGCCGCCGGCAATACAAGCCGCCGGCACAAGCCGCGCAAAGCCGTCAAGCATCATTCCGGTTGGGACAGTCACATAGAAAGATAGTGAAGTGCTGCATTTCTGGTATTCCATAGTATATCATTTTCATGAAATTTTTCAATTAAGAGCAGCACAGCTTCGTCGTCCCAATTAAACGACATCTTAATTTGTTTAAACACACAAACCGCACAACACTACCGCTCGAATGCCAGGAACGAAGTGTCGCCGGCAAGCCGCGTAACCCGCCGGCACACCCCGGCGGCTCCTTTGCGCGGCAAGGCCGGCGGCTTTGTATGCCGCCGGGTGTACGGCGGCTTAGCCGGCGGCCCTGCCGCTGGCACTGTGTGTAGCAGCCTTTAGAGTTGCAAGAATGATTATACAGTATTCCTTAAACAGCATTGTATACTGTAAGAACGTTGGCAAAACCCTCTTAGAACAGCTATACAAGCGGAATGGGCACACCTAATAGGACACTTCAGTCATGTGTCAACTATACAACTATTCTGTTACGTGATTCTACTTTATTGCAACCAAATTATTTCTTATGTATTACCTAGACGAAGTGAAGAATATATAACTAACACATTACAGTCATCTTGTTTACTTATACACCTTGGGAAAAACATTATTATACATTATGATGAGGAAGAGAGATGGAAATATACAAAAGTATGTAGGTGCGTGAAAGACACTCGATTGTAGGATCCTATGTGGCAGCGTCGGAGTGTGACGGACAACGGGGTAAAGTAGAAGAGTGATAAAAGAGAGAGATGGCAGAACGGGCGCTGGCGCCTACCGCTTAGACGGATGCGCTCAACAAATGCGATTTGTTTCTCTCATTCGCAGAGTTACCGATATCAATATGTCATATTTCAAAAAAATCTAAGTCTACCCAAATTTCGGGAAAAATAGCTGCGGATTCCACATAAGAGTATTCCAAAAATGAAAAAAGTTCAAACTATTAAAATTGTATTAATGTTTCATGGTTCAAATCATATTTTTCATGTTTGTATATTGTTGTATAAATGATTTTGTAATCCCTATTCTTGTTGCCAGTAGAGATACAACAGTATTGAGAGAAATCATGGACTGCTAGAAAGGGCTACAACTACCATATGACTATCAAATAGTAGTGATAAACAGGGTTTGTTTATAGCACAGTTGCCTGGTGTGGCGAATTTGCGCCATAGGGGCGATTTGACAACTTTGAAGGACAACTATAACGGTTACTATGGTGCCCGGTATTCGGGAATCTGGCAATACCTGATGATTCCTAACGTTTATTACGCCAGATTGTTTGCTGACTTGCGCAGTACAACATGACAATCAACGTGACTGAGCACCTGGTAACCCTGGTTTAAGGTGTCATATTTAAAGAGCTTGGGGCAGTTAGGTATCTAGGTCACATTTTTTAATGTATTTCGAGAAATCCGTAATGTTGAGTAAATACTAGATCACGTTTCTTGCTTAGTTTACTGAAAATTCTACAATAGACGTACATTCTGAGAAACAGAGATTTGGTGACGACAAAATCGTAAAAATATAACGCATTTTCGTAAAATAATTTCTTTGTTGAAAAGACTGTGGCTTGATGACCCATTGAACGAGTATAGTGTCCCGCTCCGCTTTGAATATTCGAAACACTATACTCCAGCAGCATTCAGCTTCAATGTTATCTTTATGAAGTTCTAACGTCTAGGCCATGCTGATTAAAAGCTTGAATGAATCAACACTTAACTCTAAATTCCCCACAATTCGGGAAGCTCTACTCAAATTGGCAACACAGCGTATCTGCCTATTATTCTCATTCGTGATACAGGTCTGCGGTTAACGGTAGGAAATATGTACGAATAGCGATGAAAGTAGACGAGCCGATGCGCTGTTGTCAAGAAATGATTTCCCATGTATAACAATGGTTTTTCCTAAGGTGTATATCGGCCATTGTGAATTTCATACACAGGTATATGATAAACTTCTACACTGTGATATAGGGCTATTGAATTACTTGCGCAGCAAATTTTATTGTGATTATCGTGCAGATTAGTTACCCAATTTCTACGGGATTCATATTTTGACAATGATCAAAAGTATGTCTAGATTTTTAAGATGGAAAACTGAACTTATCTGCGTTAAATCTTCCACAAATCACTAATGTTTATCACTTTATATCTGTAATTTCGAACTGAAACATAGTTATTTTATATTAAATAGAGGAATAAATGTTTGCCCAATATGGCGGGTGGTTGTGTACAATCATGGCATCGTCCATGTTGTCTTTAGGTTATTAGAATATTTTGGTGTTGCCTGCAGGTGTTATACAACAATTTGAAAAATGTCTGAAATGAAATACCGACAGAGTCGAATGATTTACCCAGAATTTGTACCAGATCTATATCTTCTGTTTGAACAGTTGATAAAACCTTTTGAACCAATATGCATGCGTTGTTTATCTTAAAACATTGATTATGGCATTTTACACAAATATGACAGCAGAAAGTTAGGTTATGGTGAAGTTGTTTACTAACATATTTAGCATATGTACAGTCTTAAACAGTTACTAAACAACAGTTGTATAAGTGCTTCCGTTAGGAGCAATTTGTTGGCTAAAGTATTAAATTGCACAGCAAAACAACAAGGCTCGTGTTTGTTTTATAAACGTTACCATGGATGCCACAACACAACCATTTTGACTAACGTGCAAATATGCCGTATAAAATCGTTGTATAAACGTTTATGCAACAAAAATTTGCCCTATAAGGTGTTGTATAACTATGCTATAAGAATATTTTAAACACTTCATTTTATAGCAAATATACTAAGTGACATATAAATCCGAACACCCAGTTTAAATGGTTTTATTTTAATAAAATTTTGTATAAGTACTTAATGAAGCATAATAAGTAAATGATAAAAATTTCAAAATGATTGCACTGCTTTAAAGCCCTTTGACCTTTAATAATGTGTGGATGCACCCTGATGTGCTACGCATTCTCCAACGCGCCTAGGCATGCTTCTGATCAGGTGGTCAATGTCCTCCTGTGGTATCTCATTCCAGGCAACCACCAACTCCTCTCGAAGTGCTTCTAGAGTCCCACACGTGCTCAATTGGGGATAAGTCGGGAGATCTTGGTGGCCATGGTAACAATGTGACATCATTATGTTGAAAGAAGTCTATTGTGACTCTTGCAACATGTGGTCGGGCTTTATCTTGTTGGAAAGTTGGATCTGCCAGGGTGTCAAGATACGGTAAAAGATGGGGTTCTAGAACTTCGTGGATATAACGCTGCGCGTCCATGTTACCTCTGATGAAGATTAAAGGTCACCTGGAACCATAAGCTATAGCACCCCAAACCATAACTCCAACAGTGTGATGAACATGTCTTTCAACAAAAAACTGTGGATTCCTCCTTTCACCACGTCGCCTTCTAACCCTGGCACGACCATCGTGCATGCCTAAACAAAATCGAGACTCGTCACTAAAGACAATACTGTTCCATTCCTGATCCCAGAGTGACCGTTGTCTGCACCACTCAAGGCGATTACGTCGGTGTTCTCGAGTTAAAGGGAGGACCCAGTGTTGCCGGTATGAAAACAAGCCAAAACTTCTCATTCGTCGGTAAACACTTCGCATGTCAATAGGTCTTCCGTGTTCTGCAAACCATTCATTTGCAATGGACCTGGTAGTGGAGAAACGGTCCCTTAAGGCCAATAATCTTAGGCAGCGATCTTCACGGTCTGTTGTTCTACGGCGGCGTCCAGTGCCCCTTGCTCTTTACGTACGGCCTTCTCGAAGCCATGCCTGACAACACCTAACCACAGTGTCTACACTTTTTTGCACTCTAACTGCAATTGCCCGAAAAGAAGGTCCAGCTTCCCGAAGTCCCACTATACGGCCCCTATCAAACTCACTCATTTGACGAAATCGTACAGGTCGCCGTATTCTAGGCATCGTAACCGATCGTAAAGGATGTCAAGAACCAAAATCCGCCAACGTTGATTCTTTACTGCGGCTGAAATATTCATTTTTAGAGCGTTAGTGAATTAAAAAGTCACCAACTTTTATTAAAATAAAACCATTTAAACTGGGTGTTCGGATTATTATGTCACTTAGTATATGTTGCAGAAAGCAAATCTGCATTCCACACAACATTAAGCCAGCATTTTGGTGTTCAGGCAACAACAATAGAGACCTTTTATGGCTGAACGGTTCTTTTACCAAAAGCTTATACCACTACTTTGCTAGTTGGGATGTATATTAGATTACCGGAAATCTTCCTCCAAAGTAAATAATACGTTACCTAATATTCTCCCATAAAAATAACTGAGCCCACAAGAGAACACCATGCAGCAGAATATGACATATTTAACCCTTATCAACTTCAGGGTGTGAAGGTGATTTGATTTCAGGTCAAAATTCGAGTAGTTCTCGATATCCCAGAAATTTGCTTGCATGGCATTTAGAAGATCCATAATCTTCGGGCGCTGCACATATAAACATACGTGGTAAAGTATTGCCTAAGAGATACATGTATTAATGATATTAGTTTATTAGATCAGGTGGGTATAGATGTGTTTCCAAAATATGGGCAAAAAATTGACAGGGATTTAAATATTTAAGACTAGTTTGCCCTTTGTATATTTTCGAAATACACATACACATGCAGGGCGCGAAAAGGCACGTGGATCACAATGAGAAGCCGTCTTTGAAGTAATGGATGTAATGAATATGGCCGATTTCTTATAAAGTGTCTCTCAAACTAGAGAAAAATTGTACAACTTGTATATTATGACCCACTCTCTCACATATTAATTCAGGAAATACGTCATAAATCCCTTGGTTTAGCTACAAAAACTTTTTTCCCTTTGCGTCCGCACATTATACTCTAAGCACGGGCACAAATCTGATAGAATAACAGGCTCAAAACGGAAGGGGAGGGGGGGCATATTCAAACAAATTTTTGGCAAAAAGGAAACCAATTTGCTCAAAATCGCACAGAATGTTTTCTGAATTTATTTGAGATAGCATTTAAAAATAAACTGCACATTGACATTGCCACTTTTCGATCTGTTCAAGTTGGCATAAATATGATTTTTCCTCTATTATCCTCCGTCTCAACTACTTTTTATTTAACACGCTTTTATTAGCTTGGCCAGTATGTATGTATATACGAGGGCTGTCTTTTAAGTTTTGCATATGGAAATAAAACAACAAGGTAGGTAGTTTTAAATGACTTTATTGTTTTCCACGAAGATTAATACACATCTGCATGCGCTCGAACCAATTTTCGAAGCACTTATTCCACTCGTTTGCTGGCAGATCCAAAACGGCTTTTTTGAATGCGTCAACTGCTTCTTCTGGTGACTGAAACCTTTGACCACGTAGTCTGTTTTTAATTTTCGGGAAAGTAAAGAAATCGTTAGGACTTAGATCGGGACTATATGGAGGATGGTCCAATAATTCCACGTTTTCTTCCGTTAAATACTGCCTTGTTTTTTGGGCTGTCTGCGAGCTTGCATTGTCTTGGTGGAGGATGATTCTTCTTTCGGGGTTGATTTTTCGAAGCTCGGTGATGACTATTGGCAAATAAATGGTGGTATACCAATCCGCAGTAACAGTTCTTTGCTTATTAAGAGGAATTAAGGGCTTTCCGGGAAAAACAACATTAGTCACTTTTTGTTGAAATTGAGTTGGCAACGCTGTTGTGTTCTACATGTTTCAATGCTGCTTTCTGATGTTTAAGTTTCCCGTCAAAAGCACATATCTCCGTCTAAAATGCGTTTAAAGAATCGTCGGTTCCATAAGAACGACATTACAGTATATTCAGATAAGAGATAGACCGGACATAAACAAGACCACGTGATCATCGAACGCTGTAACATTCGGCAGGGACGTATTAAGAGTCACGCAGTACATATTTTAGATAGTAGATGCTGCTTTGCGTAACTTTGTAGTAAATTAGCACAATTCGATGTGTATACGATTGGTGATGGATATAGGATCATGTGGGGGTGGGGTAAGAAATATATAATGATGTAAATATACATAAGGGTTTCAAAATTTTCGCTTCGATTTCCAGCTTCGGATGCCGCCTGATGTTTGGTGAAATACAGTCGAATATAATCTCAAAATGGCGTTTAAATTAGCCTAAATTAAAAATAATCGTATATCTCTTAAAATTGCTTTTAGAATATTGATTAGTATATTTTTTTATTTCTAGGTAAATATGTAACCAAATTAAAACGTTCAAAACATAAAAAAATGTGCATGGTTGAACATTGTCAGAAAGTAGATTCTTGAATAGGTTTTGCCAAAATGGGTTCAAAAATGTCAATAATTAATTAAAAAATACAGTAGCTTTATAATTACTTATAACTTACCGAATTTGATGAACGACATCTTTTATTGGAAAGATGAGCTTGATGCTTTCATCATCGCTACTGCCTGAAGCACCAACGTCAATAATGAATGGCTCGACTTGTTCCTCTAAAATATTGTCCAGTTCCCACATTCTCTTTTCAACTTGGTCTTTCACGTGCTTAATACAGTTTTCCCATTTTTTGCGATGTTATTAATTCTAGTGCTTCTTTGAAAAGTCCTTTGAGGTCACAAAATTTAAAAGTTGTATTGTGCTTAGCTATATAATTTATTAACCTCTGCCCATATGAGCTCAATGGGATTGAGCTCGCAATGGTATGGAGGTAAACGGAGCACAGTTTTATTTTGACTTGCTGCCATTTCGTCAATGGCGTATTTTTGATATTCCGCCTTGTGATCCTTGACAATTCTTAATAATTGTACTTTCAGCATTGCTTCTTCAAAGTTGATATTTTTCGAGCGGAGCCAATTTTGAACATCAACTTTCCTTGAAGCCGTTGTTGGGACCTTCTCCATTCTTTGAGAATGATAAGGCGCATTATCCAACACAATTACTGCGTTTTCCTCTAAGTTCGGTAAAATTTTTGAAAACCACTGTTCAAACGATTCGCCATTCATATCCTCGTGGTAATCTCCAGTTTCCTTAGACTCAAAGCACCACAGACCGTCAACAACAAATCCATACTCACTGCCAATATGGCAGATAATGAGCCTCTTCCCTTTACCTGGAAATCGAAGTACTAATTGGTGTAGATTTATTTCAATAAGCGAACCTTTTTCAAATGTTTTCATCACATTCAGCGAAAAAACATTGAGACCTGAGTATCAAATTGCTATAATTGGGATTATTTAGTCATATTGAAAGAAAGAATATTGAACGTCGTATGATTACTCAGCGCTTCACAATTTAATTTAAAGTTATAAACCTTTAAAAAATGAATGATCAGGAACCTGAAATACGCGCAAATATTAATATTAACAAATTATAACTTTATAAAGCTTAAAGTATGAATTAAAATGATTAGAAATATTAGGAACGGTACACAATATAAAACTTAGTAACTTTTTTTAAGTTTATAATATTCGACATATTTTAAGATTATATTAAAAAATTATTGAAATATCGAAAATACATAAAAACATGGCTTAAAAAAGTTCTAACAAATGAAAATGACAATAAAACATCCACGCATTTTATCGAAAGTTATAAAAGTTTTGATACTTGTAATATGTTTTATCTGCCCCCTGGAATTAATGATTAGAACCTTGTTCCCAAGGTTTGAAACACATCCGATTGTTGTCTATTACTCGTATTTACCTGCTGGATTTTTTAATCCGGTGGACAGTCCATCTAGAAAGGCCCTCCTGGATGAAGTTACAGAATCATCAACCCATACTTTACTTGTAGTGTGTCCTGCGTTTACCCACGTTTCATCAAGGTAATAAATCTTCCTGTTTTGATTTCTATATTTCCCAATTTTTGTTAAATAATCCCTCCTCCATAGCACAATTTCTTCTCTATCCAGTAGTAAACTATTACGACCCCGTTTTTTCCATTTGAAATTTAAATGCTTCAGTAACGCATGGAAAGTTGATCGTTTGAAATTTGGCAACGTTGTATCTCCATTTACCTCCTGCAGTACTTTATCTATAGTAGGTATTTCATTCCTAAAGAAGAATTCATGCACTTTCCTCCTAATCGCATGCTTATCAGCTTCATCCAATGATTTAACAATACTTTTGCGATGTTTACTGGTCATTGGCTCAGAAAAGGTGTGATTTTTTTTGTATTGTCTTAACACATTAAACACTGATGCGCGACACACCCCAACTTTGTGAGAAACCTTCACAACAATTTCTTTGATGGTTGATGCCTCGTTCTCCTCGCGCTCGATCTTATATGTATTCAAAATGACCTCTTTCATTTCTGCACTCAGGTATCTTTTTTTAGAGCGTTTCCTAGGTGGACTACAGGAGTTTACAACTTCATCGGCAGTATCTGTACTACTGGGCATTTTGCGCAAGCAGTTGATAACAATAACAATCAATAACAAGGTATAACAATAACAACGACAAACTTAACAACTTAATAAGATAACAAACGAAAACGTCCAAAGAAATATCAAATTGCAATGATGCACACGACATACGTAACACGTCTGAACCTGAATGTGACTCTGCCTTGATACGACTGCTAGCGTGAAAATCACCCGAACCTTTTGTTTACATCCGGTCTATCTCTTATCTGAATATACTGTAGTCAAAATAGGTTTCCCATAAAAACAACACTTGTCAGTGACATGTGTTGTTTTTTCTTGAGTAACGTTATACAAAATTAGGTTGATTGTTGGTTAAACGTGTCTTGTGTCAAATTAATATTATTTTATTATCACAAATATGGAATATGAAAGACAAAATCCAGCGAACAATACTGAAATACCAGAAAGAAAGAAGTCAAAAACCAATAAAAGGACATTGGACAAAGTAGCCAGGGTTAAAGGTGAACCTTTTTTTAATAATAAGGGAATCGCCAAGCAAGCTAGAGTTACTGGGCCAGATTGCAGGTTAGTTATGACTTTAGGAATATATTTTATAGCTTTGTTTAAATAATAGATATTTTATAGATGTGCTCGATTAAAATGCTTTGAGAAGATTACAGAAGACAAAAGAAATACCACTTTAACCAAATTTAATATGCTGGAATCTAAATATGCCCAGGACAGTCATCTTGCTGGTAATATAACACAATATGCTTTAATAGTAGGTACCTTATAATACATTTTTTTGGGATTGATATCATTTGGCCCCCCACGGCAAAGACGTCGTTGTAGAAGACATCAAGATGTGCCACAGGATAATGAAAATCATGAAGTGGAAGATGGTGTGGATGAGCCTTTACTACAAAAACATCAACATCTAGCTTCTTATAAATACAAAATAAGAGATGGGGTGAATGAAGTGCTGGTGTGTGCCAAACCATTTTGTAGCATACATGGAATCTCAAAAGAAATATTGCGACGAATAAGGTTATGTCTTGTAAAAACAGGTCGGTAGTCGCAGTCACAGGAAGCACTAACCGTGGACGGTATGAAAAATGTCCAAAGTCTCGAATGCGGCGATAGAGTGTACGCATGGTAACACGTCTACCTTCTTCTCCAAACCATTGGTTAGCGATCTGACGAGTACTAGCAAAACGGTCTCGTATGGCAGGTTGTCTGAAGCGCCTACCTTGACGCTTTGTGGTACGCCTCGTAGGAACAGTTGGCCTTCTTCGTGTTTCTCTACCCTCTTCTATCCACACACGACATACACGCATTACCGTCATTGCAGTAGGCGGTTTGTTGTCACATGAGTTGGTTGTCACAATTGTTAAATCTCAGCAGCTCCGCAAGATGTAGTTGTTTGGCGCGCTACAAATCGTTTCTGCGTCCGCGCAGAACACTTATATTCAGTTGTCGTTGGTAGATTAAGGTCGCACGCACAAAAATAAACAAATCGCCTAACCTGAGTAAATTTTTCGTTTGCCACATAATTTGTGTTTTCAAGTCTACATTTGATAATAAAAAGAACTGTTGAATTTATTTTGCTCTTCAATAATCCGAATACGACTTAAAGTGAGTATTGACTTTGAATTTGTTAATTTAGTGACGCTATATAACCTTAAAAATTAATTATCTAGTGGGACAGGTTGTCTTAAATTGGCGGGGGCCTCTTGTCACATGTGCCAACCAGCCCTCACACTAGACGATTAGCTTTGCACATCATTCTACGTAGGTATATGTATAAAATGTATTTTTTTAATATTTTCAGATTACATAAGCATGGTTCGAAATTTCAAAAGGAAGACTGAGAAGGGCAAAGCGCCGCCTGATGTACTTTTAAGAGCTGCTAGGTTGGTGAGATTGGATCCTCAATAAGAAAAGCGGCAGCTGACTTCAATTTAAATTACCGTACTTTAGCAAGATACTGTAAGAAAATTCCAGAGTCTGAATTACTTGATGATCGAGTTGTTGCGCCGTCAGTTTCAGTTGGCTACATCAAAAATCATTTAGTATGTGAGCCTGAAATTGAAAATCATCTAGTGAAATATGTACTCAAAGCATCTGATATTTATTTTGGATTCTCACCCAAGGCAGTACGTGGACTGGCATATGCTATTTCCTTGAAAATGCCGGAAAATTGGAAGCTCCATAAAATAGCTGGTCCTGACTGGTTTAGTGCGTTTCTGAAACGTCATTATGTACTGTCTATTAGCAAACCGGAAGCAACTAGTTTAGCAAGAGAAAGTAGTTTCAATAAAACGGACGTCAACGCATTTTTTGATAATTTAGCTTCAGTTATGGAAAAATATAAATTTTAGCCTCACGAAATCTGGAACATGACGAACCTCAGATTACAACTGTCCAAAGACCCGACCGCGTTGTTGCCAGAAGAGGATTCAAACAGGTTGGTTCGATAGTTTCATCAGAAAGAGGAACTCTTGTTACTTTAGCAAGTGCAGCAACAGCTATTGGAAATTCCATACCTCCTTTTTTCATTTTTCCACGGGTACATTTCAAACCACATTTTTTAAATTTGGTTCCTCCTGGCTCACAAGGTTCAGCAAACCCATCAGGTTGGATGAAAGAGTCACATTTCTTGGAGTTTCTTAGATTTTTTCACCTTTATGTGAAAAGTACTGTGGAAAGACCGTGACTGCTTTTACTAGATAACCATGGATCACATCTGAGTATAGATGGTTGAATTTTGCCAAAGCAAATGGCATTGTCATGCTCCCTTTTTACCCTCACTGTTCACATAAACTTCAACCTCTTGACCGCGCCGTTTTTGGCCCCCCTAAGAAATATGTAAATACTTCCTGCGATGCTTGGGTTTTAAATAATCCCGGTAAGACCATGACATACCTTCAGTGGTCTCTATTGCATACCCCCTCGCATTTACTCCTAAAAATATACAGTCTGGATTTCGGGTGTCGGGTGTGTTTCCTTTCAACAGAGATATTTTCACGGATGATGACTTTCTTGCGAGCTCTGTCACTGATAGGCCAGAACGAAGCAATAACTGGGCCAAACCCGGAAACCTTAAACGAAAAGGAAGTTGGGCCAAATCCAATCATCTTGAACGAAGATGAAACTGTAAGTCTGATAAATATTAACACGCAGGAAGCAATAGATAATATAAGAGAGGGCAAAACAGCTAATCAAACTAGTTTTGATGATCCCTGCTGTAGTAGTTTAGTAAGGCTGCATGCGGGAAATATAGTATTTCCAGAAAGTTTAAGACCTTATCCAAAGGCAAAGGCAAGAAAAATGAATCGAGTTTCCCGTCGTAAACGAGGGACTGCATTACTCACTGACACTCCAGTAAAAGGCGAATTAGAGAAAGAGAAAAATAAATGCTCGAACAAGGAAAAGAGGAACAGGGAAACAGTGAAAAGGGACGTTTTGATTCAGAAAAAGTCCTGTTCAGATAATGAAACTGATGGAGAAGAATGTTTTTGCTGGATTTGTCTTGAACCATTTTCTAACAGCGCGTCAAATGAAGAATGGGTGAAATGCTCATCGTGTAATGGTTGGTCTCATGATGCGGGCACTGATGGACGCGAACTTTACATATGTCATAACTGCGATAGTGACTAATTGAAAAAAAAACTCTTCTACTTTTTTCTCATAAAGATTTGGTATTTAGATACCTTATGTCTTATTTGTAATAATAAATATGTTTAAAAGTATGATATAAATTATTAATGATCTAAAATACACGTGACGACCAGCCCCAAGCAATGTGACATCTAGCCCCAGCAAAGGGCATGTTGTCACATTTGTTTCTGTATTTTGAAACATTTTAATTCAATATTATTATTATTATTATGATAATTGAGATGAGCAGAGTACACAGTACTATAAGCTCATGCAGTAAATATAGTGTACGGACACGTAACACAAATACATCAAATAGAAAAAAATAAAAAAAGACAGTTCATAGCTATAAAGTTTGTACACTCCTCCAGCTATCATACTGCACTTTGAAGCTATTAACTGAAGTAGCACCAACCACATTTTCAGGTAAACTATTCCAGGTGTTGGGAAGAAACCACTGTCGGACTGTTGTTTTAAATGGCTCCTTATGCAGTTTGAAGCTGTGTCCGCGTAGATTGCTGCGCGACAGACGGTATAGATGCATGAGGTTGGTGCCCATCAAACCATGAAGTATCCTGAACGTAACTATAAGATCGCCACGAAGTCTTCGCTCAGAGAATGAGGTCAGGTTGAATAATTCAAGGCGATCTTCATAGCTTGGTCTTCGTGCTCCAAAAGGGATACGAGTAGCCCGACGCTGTACTGATTCGACGAGATTTCTATCGCGCAGAAGCACAGTGTCCCATACCGGGCCAGCGAATTCAAGAATTGGCCTCACGAAAGTAGATGTCTTATGGGGATTCGGTCTCAAAACTTCCAAAATCCGCCACCAGAGGCGCTGGCGTCGCGCGCCATTGACAGGTTGTTGGACGGAATCTGTAATCGAAATTCATGAGTCGGGGATTCCGCCGCTAGATGGCGCTGTCAAACCAAACGGAATCTGTGTGTCATTGGACACCTGTCATGCGTCATTGGGCATCTCACGCATAGATGGCGTTACACGTCATCTGTCATACGTCATTGGACACCTGTCATTGATGGGTTGAGCATCTCGCGCATAAATGGCGTAGATTTGTTTGGCGGTGTACAAACCTAACGGAATCTATGCGTCATTGGACAGCTGCCATTGATGGGTTGGGCATCTCGCGCATAGATGGCGCCGATGTCGCACCTGTCTGGTGTTGGCGTGGATTACGGGGGGCAACGTGTATACAGGGGTGCATCGAAAAATAGCGGATCGATGGACCGACGGTATATCGTTAAATCGTATATAGCAAGGCGTGACCTAAATAGCGTGGTGGGCTCCTCTGGTCGGTCGGTCGGTCGGTCAGAATGTCTCATAACCTGTATACGATGTACTGTTATTATTATACAGGATGATACCGTTCAAAATGAAAATAGTATAGACATTCTGACAATTATTTCGCAAACCAGAGGTATTTTCAATAAAACTACAATAATACGTTTAATATTTTATTGAAAATAGAAAAAAACTACATAGGTAATATGATATTTGAAAACCAGTGGCGTAGACGTTCAACATTTCTCTGGGTACAGGAAAATTGTCCGTTGGTGTGGCATGGATTGGAATCAGCAACAAAGTTTCCAGTAGCACACGGTGTACCATCATACTTGCAAACATCAATAATGTTGGGAAAAACACCAAAAATGTGACATTTCTTGAGTAAAAAGTTTGCTTTCTGTTCTCCACGAACGTAGACATAGTCAGCCGCATATATCACCTTATTTTTAATTATTTCATTTAACTTGGAATATTTAACGTCGCCGGAAGAATATTTAAGCCCATGGAAATTCTTCTCCAAGTAAGCGACAGTTTTCTTGTCTTTAGTATTTAATGTAGAAAAAGGTTGCGGAGGTGTAAAGATGTAATGACTTTTCTTGAAACCAATTTCGATACATAGTTCTTTAGGTACGAATAATCCGTCAACTGTAAAGCCTTGAATGTCAACAAACGCGATCCTCATGATGTCTGATGCGGAACTGAGAGTCCTTCGTTGCTTACGAGATGGTTTTAATAACTTCGGTGAGGGGGAAGTACTCGATTAAGCAGTCATGTATAATGATGCAGTAGGCCTTGGTGTTGGTTGGAAAGCCAGTATCGGCTTCGATATCCAATCTAACATCAACAGTTGATGATTTCATGGTTTCCTCTTGTTTGGAACAGTCAATAACAAACAAAGCGCGATTTTTAAAAGCGGTATAATCTAAAAGACATCTCTTCAGAGGAGAAGAAGAAGTTGTATAGCTGGTTTGAAAGTCGCTATAGTTGAAATGAGCTTCAGTAAAGTGATTGTTTGCAAAGTCCAATTGCATACGTTCGTTGGGATAGTATTCACCATTTAAAGATACTCGAATACTAGCAGCATTCACGTGATCAAACAGGGTAGGGTCTGAGGTTGCGACGTCACGTTTACCGGTTTGGAAACATACTATAATGAAACGTGGTCTTTCGATTGCGGTGCTAGTTTTAACTGACCATATTTCTCTTCTCGCATCTGCGGTAATTGCAGGCAGTTCATTCAGATCCCATTTTCTAAATGGTATAAGTATCGGCTTATCAGTTTGAATAGCTTTCAAAAGTTGTTCTTTCACATCATCACTCGGGTAAATATGTTTGATTTTCAGTTCCATGCTTTCAATAGTTATTTTCGCTGTCGTCGTCGTTCCAGTTTTTTCCTTGATAATGATACAATCGTTATCGTTTCTAGCTCTCACAAATCTGAGAGTTTGTCTGCCACACGTAATCATAGGATAATCATTGAAAATGTTGAAAATAAGTTTAAGCGGCATTAGCAAGCTAAAAGACTTGTTATGTGTTGACGCCATTATAGGTGTTGAAGGATAGTTCCATCCAGCTATAGCCATATGATTTGAGTCTTCCTCACTGTAACATACGTAAGCTCGGACAGTACTTACAATACCAGGATCACGTACTGTTTCAACTTCTCTAGCGGATTCACTGTAAGTGCAAGAGTCAAATAGGAAGGCACCAAAGTTTGGAGCTAAAGATACATCTCCTGCTCCTCCTCCTCCAGTTATTTCAACTTTTCCTTTGATAGATAGAAGGGAAGCGTTCATTGCAAAGAACGAATCTACTTGATTGATGCTAAATTCCACAACATCATTACAATTAAATGACTTGATGAACGGCGTATAAGATCTATACTCAGCCTTGCGAATAGATTCATCGAATGCTGGAGATCGATATAGATCAAACATCGGAGAAGTATGTGATGCTGCTGCTGCTGCCTCCTCAGTTTTTCTCTTTTTGTACATGATTCTTGTTGTTGTTGACATGATATCCAAGTGAGCGTAGAAACAGGATATTTGATGTAGTTAGTAGTAGATGTCGTCGCTTAGGTGCTTGGGGTAATACTGAAGTTGCCTTGGAAGCACCACTATGTCTTATAATCACTAATCCCATCTGCGCTTCGCTCTCAACTCCAACACAAGAGTACTAGTTTCACCTTGAAAGTTTACAGGACGACCGTCTTGATCTAAAGCCAACACTGTGATGTTGGTTATTTCTTGTTTCGGTATAACAGGTAGATATAGTAAATTTACAGGTGTTTCGACTATAGCGTATCCAGGATCGGCTGTCACAGCAAATTCGTAGATCGTGTGTGCAGGCGTGTCTCCGTCAAAGGCTCCCGACGTAATGTTAGCATCAAAGTGTATGGTTGATACTTTTATTATGTTTACAGGTAAATCAGAAGAATGCTTTTGACCAGGATTAAGAACTTTTTTCGAGAATCCCAATAGATGTCCAAGATTATTCGGTTCTGTAAAAACTATTTTATAATACTTGCTAAAGATTTCACATTGCAGTGTATTATTGTTAGGTTTTAGAGAAAAATAATCATCCGGAGGAGCAACTTCATTTTCAAGATTCATTTGCGTTCGTATAAATGTTTCTATGTCGGTAATTTCATAACAACCTGTCGGAAACTCGATGACTTTTAATTGACCACCACCACCACCACCACCTATCCGGTCGATATAATAAAATTTATCTCCTTTTTCAATATTCGGTATGGAATTGTATGAAGTAAAAGACCTAAGCGCCAATTCATAATCTTTTTTCGGATCCAACACTATCGGTGTTGAAGGACGAAATGAAAATATATGAGTAGTGCTATTGACTCTCAACAACTGCGACATGATGAATGAAAAAATATAGCTGTGTACTAAGCATTTATTCAAGTTTTTTTTTTTGTTTATTTTCGAATGGATAATTTACAGAAATAACAATTTGCTTGAGCAGTAGCCGGTCCATCCCAATGTGTTGCCCAATCAGGTCTGTTGTAGTGAACATAGCATGGAAGTCGTATTTGAAGATCAAAATTGGATGTGTATTCTGCGGGCAGTTTGTGCCATATACTCAACAATTCTGCAGGTCTCACATTGCTTATTAAATATTCCAGCGGCGGAATATTCTTCTCAAACTCTTCTAATGTAAATTCCGATAATGTTTTATTATCCATCGTTGTTGTTGTTATTGTTTAGAAATTTCAAACACAATTGTCCGCAATTAACTTGATTATAAGTTTGGTAAGGATCGTTGTTGTAGAAAATTTTAGCGTTTTTCAGATATCGAACAAGTTCCTGTGGAGGCTTCAGGTTACCAAATGAATCGAAATACTCAACGTTGTTGTTTATCTTTTTATAAGCTACCCAATGAGTTCCGTTGTTTTGTGAAATATCTAAGTTCACGACGGCGCATTCTCTTTTACGTGGACCGTCTCGTGGTAAAGTGTCACGCATGAAGACACCTCGGAAATGAGGTATGTTCAAGAGCTTCGCATATTGCTTTATTTCATAATCATAAAGCGCTTTCTTGGGTAGCTTGATGTTTAGTTTTTTTGACTTTTTTTTTTGAGGTACAACCCATAACCACCTTTAGCATTTTTTCTCAAATACAATCCTTTGCCCAAAGACTCCATAGCTTTGTTATGGCGATGGTCTTCCTCCAATTTCTTTTGTGCATTCTTGGCATCAACGACCGTTTTGGCCACACCTGCAGCTCCCCCTGCGAGCGCCCCCAAAGCACTTAATCCGGCGAAAAGGGGGATCAAGGGTAGGAATCCCCCAGATTTGCCTTCGATCGGAATTATTCTCGGTAGTCGAACTTTATGTTTTCCACCTGCACTCTTCACCGCTAATCTTGCCGCTTTAAGAGCAACCAATGCAGACTTTTTTAATGTCGTGGTGGTGGGAGCATTTTTCTTCAAGGACTTTGTGATTTTCGTGAGAACACCTCGTCGAAAAGATGATTTCTTCTGCCCCATACCCAATTTTCGCTTAACTTTCATTGCGGTGGTTGTTAGCCAAGCTGCAGTCTTTTCTCCTAGTGAAGCGTCAGGTGCTTTTACACGTTCCCAGGCTCGGTTCTCAAGAATCCAATCAGCTTTGTGTCTGTCTTTCAAATTTTTGTATAAGGCGTATGCAATATCGTGGTCTCTTGCAGCACGATCCAATGGGTTCTTTCCAGGATCTCCTCGTGCTAACCTCTTCTTTAATTTAGTCCCCGCTGAAAATATACATATACATGTGTGAGAATGAAAAAAAAAATATCCTAATCTGTCGCACACTTACGTCCCAGGAACTGATACGAAGGTACGTGGAGTTCTATCGGAAGATTATTTATCAGAGAGTTTACAACACCTTCACCCTTGTACGTTAACATGAGAACTGTTGATGATGCGTTAGCAATATCTACATATATACTTTTACACATTCCTTATTCGAACGCCACACGATGAAGGTTGTTCAACAAGAGCAGTCATTACCCATTGATAACTTGGATTTTACAGCAAAAACTCAACATAGTAAACATGGTAAATTGTTACCGAATTCGTTTCGCGCTATCATCTGCGGACCAAGCGGATGTGGAAAAACGAACGTAATGCTAGCGCTGCTTTTCCATCCAAACGGTGCTAAGTTTAAAAATGTTTACGTTTATTCAAAATCGTTGTATCAACCAAAGTATCAACTGCTTCAAGAAGTGATTTCCGCTGCTAAGGGTGTTGGCTATTTCCCATTTAAGGATAACGAGGAAATTATAAGTCCAAGTAAGGCTAAAAATAGCTCTATATTTATATTTGACGACGTGTCGTGTGACGGTCAGCAGAAAATTCGAGAGTATTACTCCATGTGTCGTCATAAAGATATCGATGCTGCATATCTCTGCCAAACATACTCTAAAATTCCAAAACAGCTCATACGAGACAACTGTAACATTATAGTACTATTTAAGCAGGATGAAATTAATCTAAAACATATATTTGATGAGCATGTATCTCCAGATGTTACTTTTGATGAATTCAAAAAGATGTGTTCGGAATGTTGGGCAGAAAAGTACGGTACGTTAGTTATTGTTAAAGACTTTCCTCTTAATTATGGTCGATACAGAGTAGGATTTGATAAGTACATAAAATTGTAGGCTTATCATGTACGCCATCATTCAGTAACATGATGTCAAAGGACCAAGTTGCCGTTGCTAGTCATAAAAGAAAGATCGCAGAACTTGCTCGAGCTATACGTAAAAAGTATCTTACTTTAAAGTTAGGTCGAACTGCAGAAGATGAATCTATTAGAAAACTTTTCAAACCAATATCTGAACCTCTTAAGCAAATAGCTAAGACTCAGCAGCATCCTTCATTTATTATTAAAAAAGAGGAAAAATTGAAACAGGATGATGATGATGATGATGATGATGTATTCACACAGAACCCAAACTATCTCAATTTAGAAGACGTGGCTTCAACTGATGAACAAGGTAATATACCGCCGAGACCTGAAACACCACCACTACCTGAAGAAATGCGTCCTGCTGATTTTTCACAAGAAGCAATAGAAGAATACTTAGATCAATATCCCCCAATAAGCCATAATTATTTACAAGATTTTTGGACACAAAACGATAAAATTGATAAAAATTATGGACCTATATATACCGACAACATTGGTTGGATGTTAGGTAAACGCCGAATTAAATTTGATAGAGCGACTGGCCAAATACAGATATTACCTGAGGGGACAAACTTAGCAGGTACATGGTTTCGTGGCACACCTGGGCTGTATCAACTTTTATTCTATAATGACCCAAACTATGCAGATGCAGATTTACAACCCTATAAAAATCTATTGCAAAGTACCGGTGTTCATTTAGATTCGCTTGGACGCCTAAAAGGTTCGACAGGATTTAAATATAATCACATTATTAAGCCTCTCTTTAAAGATGTGCAGAAAAATAAAGGTACAATTGTCACACGATCAACATCTACAAAAATACGTAGTCCACTTAGTCGATCATTAACAAGATCCACTCCCTCACCAACAACAACAACAACATCATCAACATCAAAACCGCCAACAGGAAAAGGTATCGGTGATTACTTGACATACAACGAGGAACCAATCGAATACGTGTACTGGGATGATCCCAATGAATTAATCGATCGACTTAAACTCCTTATGGCATCTCAGGAAGCTGGCAATACGTCGCATGATAATGAAATAGTAGCCATCCTCAACGAGCTAAAAGAAGCTAATATAATACAGTAATCTAGTTCCTTGGTCTTTCATTTACACGATGAGTCTTGATAAATTCGGACGTCGCTTTGATAAACAAAAGACACTTCCGTATATGCGTACACCGCCAAAGTTAACACTACCCCATACTTCTGATGGAAATGTTGACTTCAAGAACGTAAAGTTGTGTAATATAAAAGATCCCACAGATAATTCAGATGCGGCAACTAAAAAATACGTAGATACCTCAGTGATTGATTTAAAAAAAATAACAGCAAAAACAGATCAAATAACAGAGTTTATTTCGAGAAATCCGCCTACTTCTGGTAAACATATGGCAACAAAAAAATATGTAGATGACTCTATTGCAAATATAACAACAAGAATAGAACAGGAGTTGGCTACAATTAAGTCTCATACCGATTTGACTCCAATACGGAAAAATATCATTGAATGAATTACAACTTTTGCAAGGACGCACATCATATATATCATTGAAAACATTCGATCTTGCTAAGCGTATAAAGCCGATGGAACAACAATTTAAAGCGTTAAAACATGATGACGTACGCCAAGGAGAAGCTACAACTAGTTAACGAGCTGCACAAGCCTGCTCGAAAAAATTATCTAAGACGACGTACCATCATTAAAGGCTTAGACGATTTATGGCAGACGGACTTGGCTGAAATGCGACCTTATGCTCATCAAAATAAAAATTTCAAATTAATTCTCGTCGTAATCGATTCTTTTTCCAAGTTTATGTGGACTAGACCGTTAAAGACAAAGACGGGTGAGGAGATAACTCGTGCGTTTTCGGATATCCTCGCACATACGGAACGTACGCCGAAAAATCTACAATCTGATCAAGGTAAAGAATTTTACAATAGTAAATTTCAAACTTTAATGAAGAAGCATGATATTAATCATTATAGTACATATAGCATCAAGAAAGCGGCCATTGCTGAAAGAGCCATAAGGACGTTGAAAAATAAACTTTACAAATACTTTAGCTTAATGGGATCGTATAAATGGATTGATATATTACAAAGCATTACCAATGAATACAATGGAACACGTCATCAAACCATCGGATGTAAACCATCACAAATTAATAAATCCAACGAAAAATGTATCTTAAATCGAAAATATACTCATTTAAAAATCGCGGGCCCGCGTAAGTTTAAAGTTGGTGACATTGTACGCATCAGCAAAACCAAAATGCTATTCGACAAGGGATACGTTCCAAGCTGGACAACGGAATTATTTAAAGTTACTAAAATTAATATTACCAACCCTGCAACGTACATGCTCGAAGATATGCAAGGTGCACCGATCAAAGGAGCCTTTTATGACGAAGAATTACAGAAAACAGCCAATCCAGATGTTTATTTAGTTGAAAAAGTTTTACGTCGTAAAGGTAAAAAAATGTACGTCAAATGGCTTGGCCTTGATGCAAAACATAATAGTTGGATTGACAATGATGCGATCGTCTAGGTGTATGGGGTGGGGGGGTTTCTGCTAAAAGTGAGTTCTCAGTCGGTTGCAGTCAGTCAGTCAGGCAGCTAGTAAAAAAAAAAAATGGATACCAGTGGTAGTGGTTCAAGTTGCAGCGAGTTTGACCTCACCACCAGCAGCTCACACGAATCATCTGTAAACTACGACCGTGAGCTGGATGCTATTCTGGAAAGGTACGAAGAAGCGGCCAAGAACGAGGACCATTATCTGCTGTACACGCAGTTTCCAAATGGATCATACCAAATTGGATGCGGTCTAAGCCCAGCGAGATCATTTACTCCTGCTGTAATTGTGTGGAACTCATCACGGTTGAAACTATCTTTCAGTTCCTATGAGTGGGAACAATTAATCACCCAGCTCAATGTGGTAACGGTGAAGGAGACGGAGGAGCAGGAGGAGGAGAAGAACCTTCCTGACAAGTATGATCCTGTCGAAATCGAGTGCGGTGACTATTGCAGAATTCGACGACTAATCTATGATAGTACGAAAATTCTCGAAATAACCAAGCACAACATTAGTTTCTACCTCTCAGAAATGGACGTGAACGCTCTTTTAGAAGCAAATAATGAACTTTTAGTACCGTATATGTCTATGCTAGAAACTGTTGAATTTCCAAGCTATTATTATAATGCGCTTAAGATTGTTCGAGCTAGTTTTAATGATCAAAATTATACGTTTTCAGATGCTATTCAAAAATTGTATACATTTAAGCTCGTAGGCTGTACTTTACAACATATAGCGTTAGGACAACATATATTTTTCTATAGACATAGGATCGCTAATGATCTTGAACGATTTTAATAAAGTTTTTGTAAAAATGCATATCTGTCGTTTCATTATGATATACGTCACGTAACGTGACACGTGACGTGACGTGACACGTGACGTACGTGACGTGACACGTGACGCACGTGACGTGACACGTGACGCACGTGACGTGATACGTGACGCACGTGACGTGATACGTGACGCACGTGACGTGATACGTGACGCACGTGACGTGCACACTTTGTTCAAAAATACCAAAAAGATGTCTTGATAGCCCGAAGAACCGCGCCACAACATCAGAAGTAATGTTAGTATTATGTGTGTGCGTGTTTTTTTTTTTGTTTTTGAACACGCTAAGTTTTGAACTCCAACCACGCACTAACATTGCTTCTGATGTTGCACACCTCTGACGACTCAAGCTATCAGGACATCTTGTTGTTGTTGTTGTTGTGAACTCTTCTTACTAGAAAAATCTAACGAAATCAATAAAACATCTTTTTATAAATATTCATTTATTAAATCTAATTACATACATGTTTGAAAAAATATATATATATATATATAAATGTTAGTACTACATACATGTTTGAAAAAAAATATATATATAAATGTTAGTACAATAGATAGAGAGAAACTGGAGGACGGATGAACGCTTTTTATATATTTTTTTGTAATTTGTTTGCTGTGATGTTTTTTTTTAAAACTCAATATCGCTGTCTACATCAGATTCATCAAATCGGATTCGGATGTTATTTCTAGACCTATCATGTAAGGCATCTCTGCAAGATTCCTGGTCTTTTAGTTCAAACACTACGCTTTTAAAGCAGCTGTGACACCAATTATACTTTTTTTGGTATACGTTCAAAATAATGTCATGTGCATCGTGAACCTCGTGAGAATGGTCATAGCAGGCAAATAAACGTTTATTTAAAGTTTTATGTATTTCTTTAAATTTAGATAAACAATTTTTACATACGTGTAGGTAATATTGGTCCAGCCAATATCCACTTGTCCATAGACAGTAACTAGAATAATCTTCAAAAACATAACCCCAATCTGATTTTCCTAATATAGTGTGAATTAAATTTGGATCTATTTCTTTGTGACATCTAATAAAGTTAATTCCTGTATATGAAGAATCAAGATCATTTTTGGCTTCTTTAATCATAGCGTGCCATTTATATAAAGGAAATTGTTTCACAATTTCCGTAGTTAATTTCCATGGTAGTGGAGACTGCTCCATGAATTCTACTGCTGATGATGTTATTGATTCGCAAATTTTTCTAACAGCTAACTCTGATAATGTTGGGGCATTCATCTATAACAAAAAAAAAAACGCTATTATAAGATACTGTAATGCCCCCACGGAAGTGTGTCAAAACTGTTCGGAATTAAATAACGTTTGTCGTCATACGGACTTAAACTAATTTTTGACTGTTCAACAGAATATACGTTGTGTGCATACGACCTGATACAGCGTTGTGTAGCTGTTTTTTCCTTAAATTCTTTCAAACATTCAACATAATCCTCAAATGCAATTTTATTTTTAACAACATTGTACTTAACCCCTTTAGATTTTTTAACCACCTTCCCACCCTGCACCTTGTAACTATACATTTTGCTTCGAAGTCCAACAAAATGTGTCATAATTTTACCGTTATTTTCATCTTTCATTAGACCCGGCACCTTTTTGTTCTTACGCAGTATTTTATATATGTTATTTTCAGGATAATCCGAAGTATCAAATTTACTGGAATCAGCTTTAATGATCTCCTCATATGCATCCTCACATTGCAATTCGTAGATAAAACTGTCTGTGTCCATGTACATGAGCTTACACCTTTCTGCACCCATTTTTGGTAGCATATAGGTGTAATGAAAATCGTACATGACTAGTTTCGATAGGTCTAGAATTGCCTGCCCTACATACAGAGGTTTGTTAAACGTTATTTCAGCCTTGTTCAATTCGATAACCACCAGATTTTCCTCTAAAATTGTGCGACTGTGGAACCGAAAACTCGAAATCAAGTTTGCTGCCCCATAGCGACCACCCCAAGATTTAACGATTTTACATACGCGGTGCTTACGTATATTTTCCATGGTCTTACCGAATACTGCATTATTCATTAATTTAAAAAGATTTTTTTCGAAATCATTCCGGGCTGCAGCTCTACATCGAGTATTCAACTCGATGTAGGGTTTCAGCCAGGCTGCTTGTTTAAATTGTAAAATTTTATGGATTTTCGTTAACTTTAACCCATTAGCTAGCATTTGTTTTAAATTTTTATAGTGAACCGTGTACTCTTTTTTATCCGTAAGTGTTGCCATTAATTTCGGCAATTTTACCCCGCCGTCGCTGGGTGGTACGCTACGTTCTGCCGCAAACGGAAAATCTTTGTGTTTATCGTGCAGTTCTTGTGGGTACGATAGATCGACTTGTAGCACGTACCCTACGTCAGAGTCGTCGGGTATTGACATCACATCAAACGATGTTACATCATCTACCCATTTGAACCCTCCGTAGGGTAAGGGTTGCTGCATAGCCTTCCCATATAAGCTATTCACATCCAGGTACATAAGGTACTTGGACGGCTTTTCAGGATCATATTCGGGCATATATTTATTGTTGGCCTCCGAAAATCGGTTGCTACACACCGAAATTCCACCTCTTATAGCATTTTCGTAAAACATCACCATATCTAGATCCTTTAGTAGTTCTAACTTACACCCAGTGTATTTGAGCATACAGTCCCACGTATATCCGGGCATTGTATAGTACCACGCAGGATCCAGACCATAGGTGGAGAAACATTTTTTACGCAATTGCTCAAAAACGTCGGCAAGAAGCAGAATATCTGTTTTTAAATATATATCAGAATACTCTCCTAATGTTTTAATGTTAAACTGTTGCCAAACAGATTGCGCATGAGCATACTTCTCGTCACTTACACTTTCATCGTTTAATTTATTGTAAAATTTTTCAATTGGGGGCAAAGTCGTTTCATTTAATTTTTTCAACGAATCAATGTAATCGTAACAGAAAACTCCTTTCTGTGTTAATAATTTGAATTTATCTTCATCTAAATTTTGAAATTCCCTTTGTAAAATTTTCTTTTCTGATACTGCTAAAATTGAAGCTAATTCATCAAGAGACGCCCCCATAAATCGAAAAGAGTCTATAAACCGCAATTTAATGTTATTTTCATCTGAGTGCAGCGTAAAGGAGATGTATTTATCTTTGTTGATGGGAAGTAGACTTAAGCGACCTTTTTTACATAAATTCGAAATCATAAAGTGACTATCGTACCCACTTAAATTATGGAATATAACCGGCACAACAAACAATTTTCTAAAGTTCAGATTGCATGCTTGGTGTGCGTAACCTCTGAACTCTCCACTGAAATGGTTGTGATCTCTAACGATTATGTCTTTTTTTGTTTTTGAAAATCTCTTACCGCAAATATGACATGATGTTGCCTTACATGTGTCTAATTTTTCAATCATAGGTACGCTTGTTTTTATTTTTGAGTTTACAAATTGCGCAACACCAGCCATACGATTTGCAAACCAATCCATACAATCTGCACCTCGAAAGCTCTCGAAATAAGAAAGGCTATCATCATAGCTGCATTTTACATAGAAACCAGCACTATACGGAACGTGTTTTTGATATTTTATGGTTTTAGTTAAATTTACGACGCTACTTTCTTTATGATTTTCTAATTGACATTCAAAATCTGCATAAACAACAAAAGGAGTATTTTGTTGGTATGTAAAGTTTTTAAATTCAACGCAGCTCTCTTTAGGAAGGTTAATTTTATATTTATTAAATTTAGAACACAGTTTTTCATGTTCAACTAATTTATTTTGCTGATGGAAATAGTTCAGACATCTATCGCAAATAAATTTTTTCTCACGATGTTTATTTAACTGGCTACTAATAAGACGCGAAAGATTTTTAATCCAACAATAGTGATATTTAATTTCATCGATTGAATCATTATCTTCATTTGCTGGCGCTGGTGGAGGAGCATCATAATCATTTAAACGCGGATAATATTTATTTTGAGCTAAAAGTAAATTAACATGCGTATCCCGTTTATTTTCCGTTAATCTTGCTGGTACTACTATGTAAAATGATTTTTTTTTCTGTTTCGATCAATTCTAAAGCGTAAACATTGACTGAAATGTTATTCATCTTTTCAAATTTTGAAATTTTTGTTAGCAGCATAGGACTATCTAAATTTTCTGTTTGTAAAACGTCAGTAAAGTGTGGATATGAGGAGGTTAGTTCTGCATGTCTTTTATTGCTAGGAGTCCGAAGAGCGCTTACAATGGCCCAGTAAAAGCAATTTTGATCTATATTTTTAATGTTTATACAAGCATTTTTCCTTATAATCGGTTCTGGTAGTCTAATATAAGATGAACCGTTTCCCAATTGATATTTACTGATATTAACAACTAAGGAAATAATTTTATTTAACGCAAATCCCGAATCTTTTTCAGCAAATTCCGATAATTCGTTTAAAAGTTTATCTTTCACATATATCTTAAACCACTCGTCTATTTGAGTTGATGTATCAATAATATGATTTTTAGTATTAATATATTTAATTCCCAAAATTTCATTATCCCCCGATTTCCTAATAAACTCCCCGCAAAATGTTGTATTTACTTTGAGCGCACAATGGGTGTTCAAAATATTCCTAATTTTCCTTTTAAAAACAACTACACAATCTGCTAAAAATTGATTCAAGTCCTTATGACGCAAATTAGCTATGGAACCGGTTTTATTCTACTTTGAAAGCTCGATTCTACATTTTCCCATCTAACCCTCTGACCCAATGTTAAGTGAAGTCCTGCCCCAATATGTCTAGTTAAAATCAACTTTCTAAAATGTTTAAAATGCCCCAAATTTGTTTCTACTTTTCTACAGGTCCCTACAGATAATTTATTTTGCCTTCTACTACGAATTACCCGTTTACATAATCTAATTTGTTTTTCTATTCGTTTCAGCCACACTTCCGCGTCTCTGATTGTAAAATTATCAAATAAAATTTTCCGTAGACTAACAATTGATAGTAGAACACCGTCTGTTTGTTTGATGATCTTTTAACCTTATTTGAAGACATTTGAAAAGACGACATTTTTTTTTTCAAGCAAACACATTACTCAAAAATATATAAAAATGCTCACCCTGTCCTCCTCCTCCTGTTCTCTGCTTTGTTAATTTTCCACTATTTTGAATGATGCTAGCGGTCGGCTTTTCCCTACGTCCACTTCCCCTTGGAAGATGATCGAGTATTTTCCGTGAAAAAGTTCGTCGATGACCGGCTGGTACGTTTCCGTCACCCGCTGTGGTAGAAATAGCACTTCCGGTCCTAAATCTAGTAGCACGGCTTCCCCAAATTTCGACTTGACCACTTTAGCTGCTTGGATTGCAAATGGTGTCCCGACTGGTAGGTCCTTTAATTTTCTGATAGGTTTGCGGTCTACAATCGAAGACGCAGCATTAATTTTTGATAAATCCATCTATAAAAAAAATTGAGTCGTCTAACTATTTTGAAGCATAACACGAAAAAACAGTTGCACTTAGAGACATAAAAAAGAAAAATATTAAATAAAATAGCACTTACTTTTTTTAAAATTTTCGCTATCTCGTCTCTCTCGAAGCACTATTGTACTGCGGCCGTTGTTCCAGCTTGCAGCGTTGTGCGTTAAGTGTGAAACAATGATGACTATTGCATGCGCTCGCTAAATATAAATACGTGGTTGAGATAACACACGCGTGCATGAGATAATTGTATCGTAAATATGCATATTATATGCATCATATTCTCAGTACCATTTTTATCGAGAAAACAACATTCATTGCGGTTGCAGTATTTTTTATATAATTCTTAGTAATACATGAATGTATCGTTTGTCCGGCGGAAATTCCAATTACAAGTTGCACATGAGAGTAGAAATTTAGAAATATAGTAAATTCGTGTATGATTATTGTATATTTGCTGCCTAATTTTTTTTCAGTCAAGATTTTGATTGGGGGGTAAACGAATTTATATTTGCTATCTGAGATTTTTGACATCATTCTCTATCAGGTGTTGGTTCATGAAATTGGACATGCTCTCGGCATAGCACATAGTGCTTCTCCGAATGCTATTATGTTTGCCTTCTATCAGCATGAGATTCGTGGTCTAGATGTTGATGATATAAATGCAGTACAATATCTATATGGAAGAAAAAACAAATATGATTCAATCCCAACGTCTACCACCGCATCAGCAATACCAAAAACAACAACAACTATAAGATCTACAACTCGTAAGCAGCCGATCCTCAAAAATTTGTGTGATATTATTCCAGATTTTATGTTTTTAGCTATTGCTCCAGAGTTTTCAAATTACCGATTATATATTGCACATGATATGTTTATATGGAAACTAGACTTAAACGAAATGATTATCCCATCTCAGCCTGAACTTCTTGTCGATTATGTTCCTACAGAATTACGTCAATACACTTTACAACATATTTTCCAATCAACAACGGTGACTTGATTACCATTGTGTCTCCAAACAACTATTTCTCAGCATCATTCCCTACCATTAAATTTCTTGATAATTTTTCAATTGATATACCCGATAGGGCTCGAATCAATGCTATTTTTCAATCAAACGCAGGACGGTCCTATACCTTTTATAATAATATGTCATATATAGAATTTTCTAACGATTTTACTGATGTGTTGAACAGAGGACGGATAAGAGACATATTTCCTGGGTTACCTGAAGTTTAGGGAAAAAATTAAAAAACAACCAGAACTGAACCGTGAAATACATAATTTGATTCTGTCTGTCATGAACCAAATCAGTTGTCGAACAATGATTTGAGTCGATTAGTATCAACATCTAAAGTACTCCCTGATATGTAGTTTTATTGAAAATACCTCTGGTTTGCGAAATAATATTGTCGGAATTTCTTGTTGCAAGTTGTTCAAGCGCGGGTATTCAAAACATGGCACACACACACACACCAATCAACCTTATTGTTATATATACTATATGTTTCAATAAAATATCCATTATACTATTTTCATTTTGAACGGTATCATCCTGTATAATAATAACAGTACATCGTATACAGGTTATGAGACATTCTGACCGACCGACCGACCGACCAGAGGAGCCCACCACGCTATTTAGGTCACGCCTTGCTATATACGATTTAACGATATTACCGTCGGTCCATCGATCCGCTATTTTTCGATGCACCCCTGTATACACGTTTACCCCCCGTAATCCACGCCAACACCAGACAGGTGCGACATCGGCGCCATCTATGCGCGAGATGCCCAACCATCAATGGCAGCTGTCCAATGACGCATAGATTCCGTTAGGTTTGTACAGCGCCAAACAAATCGGCGCCATCTATGCGCGAGATGCCCAACCCATCAATGACAGGTGTCCAATGACGTATGACAGATGACGTTTTTAAACGCATCTATGCGTGAGATGCCCAATGACGCATGACAGGTGTCCAATGACACACAGATTCCGTTTGGTTTGACAGCGCCATCTAGCGGCGGAATCCCCGACTCATGAATTTCGATTACAGATTCCGTCCAACAACCTGTCAATGGCGCGCGACGCCAGCGCCTCTGGTGGCGGATTTTGGAAGTTTTGAGACCGAATCCCCATAAGACATCTACT